>CABPRJ010000589.1:0-15870 GCA_902439185.1 Cinara cedri
ATATTTGAACTTTACTCGACTCGGCAATTATCGAGTACTCGACTTTTTTTTTTAGTACTCGAACTTTTTCAAGTACTCGACATTTGAGCTCGACTCGACTTCAAATAATTGAAACTCGACTCGACATTCAAAAATGATACTCGTTCAACTCTAGTATTGTTTGTTAGGTACTCTGTAGATGAAAATGTTAAATTAGTAGTTATTTATTTGTACTGCATTATTTTAACTTTTTCTTTTTTTATCACATAATTTGTATTTTCTTAATTTATATTACTATTTTAATTTATATTTTTTTTTTTATTGTCAACCCAATTTTTAATTGTTTATTTCACAATAATGTTGAAAAAATGGGGCCTGTTAGCACCTATGGCAGAACTAAACCATGTGAGGTAGTTGGTTGCCTTGGACTCGCGTGTAGGTGATGAAGATGAGAGACGGATGACCGAATTCTAAATAGTACGTACGAGTTGGTAACGAATATAAACAATTGAACAAAATAATGAATTATAATATAATTATAAGTGTAATTATAAGAGATAATGGGCCCGCTACAATTTATAATTCAATAATAATACACAATATAAACAAGGATATCCGATAACGGTAAACGTGAACAAAATTAATATGGATTGGGTTCAATGACCCGATAATACTAATGTATACAAATAAAAGTGACTTGCCTGATAAAATACGCGAATGCGGATGACGTCACAGGTGTCACCGGTAACTCACCATAGGGATCCACCAGTAAATGGGGCACGACGAATCCGAGACTTCAGGGTCTAGCGGAGGAACTTCCGGAGCTCGGTACGACATCACGAAATGTCACCGCCAGGCGGACGCAATCAAGAATGACGAGTACACGGATCCGGTAATAAACTAGGTCGGGAATAAACAGAAAACGTTCAATTGGCTCGGTAAGGGCACATACGTGAACGACCGAAAATAACGGAAAGCGGATAAAATATAAGCGTATACTAATACGCGCGTCCGATTAACAACCACACGAAGACTGCACAGCTAACAAGGAACAACGAACAATGGTTACAACGATCACCGACGTACGCTCGTTGGAGGGTGGTTACGATAACGCGATAAGATTCCCGGTGGCGCTAACACTTAATTAGGTTTCGTAACCGTCTCATTAAATGTTATTGACTATATTTAAGTTGATGGCCGAATCTGGGGGACGCGCCTTGACGCAGTGACAACCGAGGGCGAGGTCTTTTCGGCATTGCAGGCGGCAATACCAGGATCCGAAGACGACCAAGCTGCCATTTTTGAACGACAGGCTGTGCAGATTACTGGTCTCTGGCCCACTAGGTCTGGCCAGCAAATCGTTACTGCCAGAATGACTACAGCCGCTGCCTCTATAGTAATCCGCGTACCGATTGGATGGACAATGTGCCGCGTTCACCCTAGGCGGCCTGAACCCAAAAAGTGCTTCCGATGCCACAGATTTGGACACCGGAGTAGTGATTGTACTGGGCCCAACCTATCGCCCAACTGCAAACGATGTGGAGAACTAGGACACGGGCTTGAACAATGTTTGGCAGACAAAGACTTGTAGCGTGTGAGAGCTGGCTTTGTGTGCTACGAGCATAAGCCAGGCTCAGGTATGTGCAAAGCCAGGAAGGAGGCAATCAAGAAATCAGCCGAGCACAATCCACGAATGCAGTCTCGGCAGGGAGTCAGTGGAGATGGAGTAAGTACGCTGCAATGATTCAATGCCTGCAGATTAACCTTCAACGGAGTTCCACAGCACAGAGCTTGCTCCAACAGACTTCCACTGCTACTGGTGCCCAAATTCTCCCAGTTCTTGAACAGAACTGGAGTCAGGAGTGGGGCTCAGCGCGGAAAGATGCTAGAAGTGACCAATTAGCTGATCCAGCTGCCAGCTTGGACCTGATGGTCGGCAACGTCGACACCAAGCCTACGTACCAAAGAATAAATGCCGAGACGGTAATCGACGTCACGTTCCACCGCTGCTGACCTCTCCTCGCCACCACACATTGGAAAGTTATGGACGAAGTCGAATCGGCGAGTGATCACAGATATATCCAGTTCCGGTTAGCACGGGCTCCTGATCAGGACGATCCCCCGGAACGCCTCAGGGTATGGGCGTAGGCTACAGACGGCTCAATGTAGACGCATTAACTTCACACCTAGCAACAGTGCCCTGCAGATCCGTTGGTTCCAACCCATGGGGTCTTCCCTACAAAGTCGTCACCAAACGCATCGGTCGTCGACGTCCAGGAATTGAAGTTCACGGCATGGAGTCGGTAATTGCCGATCACCTCTTCCCGAACCTTCCAGTGACGGACTGGGCACTCAAGCCTCGCCCATCAGCAACCGCAGAAAACAAAATCGTTGTAGACTTCACCCTGGCCGAATTGGCCCAAGCCTGCAAAAGACTTCCCCCTGGCAAGGGAAGCGGCCCTGATGGTAATCCGCGCCTTATTTATGACTTATGTTGTTTTTAAAATGACTGATTCTGTTATAAGTAATGTTACACAACTCTATCAAACACTGATGTTTATATATTTTCTGTAGTTCTGTATCGCCATTTCCTACATTTCCAGAACCTTACTCATCAAAAACTCAGTCGCCGCAAGTAACAATTTGTATGGAAGACTCTAAGCGAGAGGTATTAATTTTTACTACAATTTTAAAAAAAGATATTATAAAGTACACTTTGTGTTTTGATTTAACTACAATTAAAATTTATAATTTTATCACAAGAAATTGTAAATCTAATAAATTGTATAAAAGATAAAACAAAAATGTGAATTATTAAGATTTATGTGTAGGTACGATAGGAGATTATTGAAAATAATCTAATTCAAATTTACATTCCAGTGATCCAGTAGCCTGTTCAAGTGCAATGGCAGATTTTTGTCTTTGCAAAAAGTTGTCAAAGTTGGACATAATTTATTCTAGTGAATATGAATGAGAACATTCTAAAACAGAAAACTTCAATTTTTGGGCACATCATAAATATTTGGTTCATGAACAAAAAAAAAGGACCACATTTATGAACGATTAGTTGTCGTTTTACTTATTAAATCCAGTATCAACCCTGGAGTCTGATCCTCTTAAAGTATAGGAGGATATAAAACACGTATCTCCTATTTTGTATAAACAAGTGCGTTTACATTTTATCATGGTTGCGACATCTGTTCCTTGTGAACGACTCTTTTCAAAGGCTGGAGCAACAAATCTAGAAATCGTTTTAATAGTTCACGCCTTCAAAAAATATTATTGTTAGCTGATATCCCAGAGGAAGATTGGTGTTACTTATATTTTCTTTATGCATGTAAAGACTGGCTAATAATGGCCAATTTTAATTACAATATTATTGGTATTTTATATAAATTAATGTATTAAATAAATAATAAAAGACAATTTTTTCTTCTAGCAACCTATATACAATTATTTTTAACATTCATTAGTATCGATATCAGTAGGTATCGAATAATAAGATTACAAATTACGACATTTCACAATTTCATACAGTATTATTTGATACTATGAAATACAGGCTTATATAATGATTCGATACTTACTGATATCAATATTTGTATTCGATATTTCGTCTCAATTTCTTATCCCTAACCTTACAAACTAGTGGTGGGTCGTTACTGCTGTATTCGGTACAATGTAACGATTACATTGGTGAAACGAGTAGGAACGAGTATATTTATCGTTCCATATTCGTTCCATCGGTACAAAGTTACTAACTACAAAATAGTCCTCATTGATTACTGATTACTGAGTACTGACACCGAGTACCGTACCGATTACCGACGGTAGTCGAATAGTAACGAGTTATCACGATCATAGGACGTATAGAGCCGGTCCCACACGACTCGTGTACTCGGCGAATAATCGTCAATCGTGATGCTTTACGAGTCGTGTAGGAGGTATTTCATCGACAAGATGGCAATTATTTTTACTTGCCAAGTCACTCGCGGTTTCCCGTCGTTGTCGGATCGAACACGAGAGACTCGTGTTGCTGAAAAGAAATTTTATTGGGACCGGCTTAAAATAGATATGCGAATTATGGAATTGCTATCAAGAAACTTCAAGCACGATATGACAACAGGGATCTAGTGGTACAGTCGCACATCCGAGAGATCCTTAATAGTCCAAAAATCATGACACCATCGGCTCAAGGGTTATTAGAACTTCATTCTCATGTATCCTCGCATGTTGCTGCGCTAGAAATGCTAGGCTTACCTACAGAGCATTGGGATGCATAGCTGTCTACAATCATAATTGAGCGATTGGGGTGGATGATGACAGCTTGCACGTAGCCCACCCTGCATATGACGTAGTGATTTCTCTTTACGCCGTATCAATGTCATCAACCCGGTGCTGTACAGGTCTCAGATTATCACAGCCTTTCCAAGAAACTAACATGAAAAGTAACAGCACCAATAGCAGTATAACTAGCTTATACAATGAAAACAGTCCTTATAAGGACTATATAACGCGAAATGTCGGATATACTCTCAAAGTATGTCATCTAAATATTGAAGGCATTTCTAGATCTAAATGTGATGTTTTATCAAAAATAGCAGATAAGAACAAGATAGAAGTACTTACTCTCCAAGAAACACATACGATCGATGAGGAGTATCTTAAGAAAAGAGGATACATATCGGGCTTCCAACTCGTGACAACTCTTCATAGCAGAACTTATGGTATAGCCACATACGTAAAACAAGATATTAAGGATGTACATACTTTAAACTCTATCATTACAAAAGATAGCATTCATATTATTACCATTAAAGTGGCAAACTTAAATATAACCAATATTTATAAACCACCAGGGTCGACATGGTTACCCTCAGGATTACCTGTTTTAAACCACCCTTGTTTATATATTGGAGATTTCAATAGCCACCATCAGGACTGGGGATATGAACAGAATGATGCGAATGGAGAGTTTCTCCATAATTGGATCACGAATAATAACCTATCATAACTGTTCGATGCAAATGAGAGAGGTATCTTTGTCTCAGATAGACGGAGAAAATAATACTCCCCAGAATTAAGTGTTGCCTCAGCAGACTCGGCAGAAGTTATCTCCAGAAACGAGAAACGATATCGAAGAACCTCAAGATACAACTGTATCGCACCCTCATGCATGCATGGAGAAAAGAAGGAACTCTAATACGATTGGTTCAATGTGGGACTCCCCAAGGAAAGAGACCCTTAGGAAGACCCCGACTAAGATGGGAAGACCAAGTCAGGAAGGACGTACAAATAATAAACCCAAGGGCCGAATAGAATATCATAGCGATGGATAGAGTGAAATGGCAAGATATATGTTTGAATTTATGATCTTAATGGTCGATTGCAAAGAAGATGATGATGATTTCTGTTATATATTGTGTTACTACTTGGATATTACCATACGAATATATATATTGAGCAATTAGATAAATCGAGTCAAGAGTGGCAGCTGCGTCGGACAGGTACTGAATTAACTAAGTACACAGAGCTTATGGAGTTTGTATCAAGACACAGCATCGCATTAGAAGGGGCTGAAGCACTCGCATCTAGAGAAGATCAAGTTAAGGATGTCAACGCTGGAAAAGAGGCGATTGGGAAGAAATTCTCGCTCAGGGCTCCATCGAAGGGTGCTCTCGTAGTAGCTTCCGAGGTGATTGAAAATTGTGCCTGCTGTTCGAATAAACACAAGCTGTATTCCTGTACTAAGTTCAAGGATCTGTCAGTTGGAGATCGTATAGCTCTTGTACGAAGAGCAAGGTTATGTTTCAACTGTCTTCATGCGTTGCATAGGAGTGATCAGTGCAAATCGAAGTTCAACTGTTACGTCTGCAAGGGCAGGCACAATACCTTGCTTCATTATGAGAGACAAGATGAATCATCAGTCTCTAAGGATAAGTCCGGAGAAGATGCTGCGGAAACAGCGAAAAAGCGTAGCTCAAGAATATCGTTGTTGGTTCATCATAGACATGGACATGTTTTTCTGTCGACAGCGTTGGTTTGGGTAAAGGACAAGCGAGGAGTTCCAAGAAAGTGTCACGCTATTTTGGACAGTGGGTCATAGCTAAACTTTATGTCTAAGAATTTAGCAAGGCAATTGCAATTACCAACAGTGAAAGCATCGATGCCGGTAAGTGGTATTGGAGCTAATACAGTTCGTACCAGTACGGCTGTTGATGTGCATGTCGAATCCAGGGTTGGGCAGTTTGTGTTTGTTGCGACTTGTATTATTCTGCCAGCTATTAAGATATATCCTGTTAAACATATTTATAAAGACAATCAGGTCGTTTAAATAATAAAGCCCCAGGGCATTTAAAAAAAAAAAAAAAAAGCTATTATGTCGAAATTACCTCCAGTGCGTACCCCGGATGTGGGCTGGACCATTCCAAACGAACTGCTGCCATGTTTGGCAGACCCTCGCTTCCACGAGTCTAAACAAATTGACTTGCTGATTGGCGGTGGTGCATTCTTTGACATTTTGCAGCCAGAGCGTGTGCAGCTGGATGTGCGAACATTATATCTTCAAGATAGCAAGCTATAGTCTGTCCCAGGAGAGAACGGTCCGCTTGTGCGCATGTTTTCTCCCTCCACATTACTTGATTTCAGCGAAGGCAGCCGATTGTCATTTCTTCCGTCGTCGGTTTTTGACTATACACCGCTAGGATATTTTGTAGAAATTCAATTGTTATTATTGTCAGACATCGCGCATCTCACGTTTATTTACCTTTGCTGTTTTATAACCTCTTGATAATTTTTCAAATCGTAAACTATCGTATATACAAGCACCTTCTATAATAATCCAGACTTTGTTTTTTTTGTATACATGTTTATTTATTTAATATCTTATTGAACACTGTAGGTATGTAACAGAGATATATATTTAATAAATAATAAATAATTATATTAAAACATTTCATTTTTTTTTTCGTTAAAATTACAATTTATCATTTTTGTCATATTTACATTTTATTTTATTTTTGATAAAATTACAAATTTATAATACTAATTATTCGTTAAATTTACATAATTTTTTTTCATTCCGTTGTCCTCTCTTGTTCTGGTTCCGACTCAGATTCTGACGATGATATGTCACCCGTTATTGTCATCACAGTTGCATTGTAATTTTCCATCACCTCTTCTACCACGAAATCGATCTCCCAAAATTTGGGCAATTGGCAATTGGCCATAAACAGTGGACTATCGACACTCAACAATTCTCAAACAGCACCACTTCTTCGGTCGCCGTTGCTGCGCTGTCGATAAATCCGGGAGGGGATAAATGGATAGTGTTGCGGCGTGGAGATGCGCAGTAGCGCTTCAACTTGGTCGGAGAACGGACCGTTCTCTCCTGGGACAGACTATAGGATGGTTAGTCACAGGCGAAATGAGCAACACCTGTTTGTTGAGTATCGGTGAAACAATGGAAGAAGATTGGAAGACGAGTCTCAGCAACGATGATACCACGTACGGCAAGTCATCCAAGGCAAACGTAAGTTTCGCGGAAAAGAGCACTTAAGCATTTTGAAGCTACGGTGAGCCGACAGGTGGATAGTCGATTTGTGTTACAGTTGCCTATTAAGCCTNAAATTACAGCAGGATGCAACCTTAAGAGAGGAATACAAGAAGTTCATGGATGAATACTTACGGATGGGTCACATGAGAGAAGTTCAGCAGGAAATAATTATACCTAAGCGTTCATGCTATTTACCACATCACGCAGTGTTCAAGAAGTCAAGTTTAACGACAAAGGTTCGCATCGTCTTTGACGCATCAGCAAAGACCTCGTCAGGTCTCTCACTTAATGAAGTATTAATGCGTAGACCGAAAACCCAGGAGGATATAGTTTCAATTTTAACAAGGTTTCGGAAGCATCAGTACGTGATTACGTCAGATATTGAGAAGATGAGCAGGCTGAGCAGGATTGGGATTTGCAACGAATACTCTGGCGTGAGAAGAATGCTAGTGAGATTCTTCGTACATATCAACTGGTCACTGTGACGTATGGAACTACACCAGCTTCGTTCATGTCGACGCAATGTTTGGTGGCATTGGCACGACAGTCTTCAGACGAGTTTCCCTGTGCATCAAATGCTATTGCCAGGGACTTCTACATGGATGATCTGATGACAGGTGGTGAGACTCAAGAAGAATGTATTCGTCTCTATCATGAAATAACGGAGATTTTAAATTCAGCGAGGTTGCCTTTACGTAAGTGGTGTTCGAATTCAGCCTTGGTGTTGGAGCATATTGGTAAGGATGTGAGGGACCCGCTGTTCACATTGGAATTAGGGGACGAAGAGATGGTCAAGTCTCTCGGGTTGTGCTGGAAGCCGGTGCCTGACGAGTTTACGTTTACTGTCACGCCCATGCCGATTCGTTCAAGGCTGACCAAAAGAGCACTGCTATCCAATCTCAACAAGGTGTTTGATCCATTGGGCCTTGTTTCTCCGATTCTCTTAAAAGGAAAAATATTCTTACAGCAGATATGGGCTATGAAGACGGATTGTGATAGTCTTCTATCTAAGGACATCCAGGAGCGATGGAGGTTATTTGTTCAGGATTTGGAGCTGCTACAAAATGTACTCGTTCCAAGGAAGGCGCTCCCAGAAGCAGGTGAGGAGATACAGATACATGGTTTTAGTGACGCTTCTCAAGAGGCTTATGGAGCTTGCATTTACGTACGATCCAGAAGCAAGGGTGATAGTTGGCATGTAAGACTCCTATGTTCAAAGACCAGGGTAGCTCCACTATAAATAAAGCACCCGATTGTCCTTCCTTTGGGTCACAGATTGACTCGCCTCATTTTTGAGAACTGCCACCGGGAAATGCTTCACTGCGGGCCGCAAGCATTTTGGCACAGATAAGACGACGCACTATTGGCCTTTGATCAGTCGGGTGATGGCCCGGGCAGTAGTTCGAAAGTGTGTGAGATGCGTACACGCAAAACCAAGTTTTGAATGTCCACTCATGGCGCATCTTCCTAAACATCGGGTACAATATTCACGGCCCTTCGCGGTCACTGGAGTAGATTTTGCCGGTCCTTTCATTGTTCGAAGTAGTGTTCGCCGTGTGGTCGGGAAAAAAGCATGGTTATCAGTTTTCCTTTGTCTTTCAACAAGAACTGTGCACTTAGATGTCGTGGAAGACATGACGAGCAGTGCCTTTTTAGCCTGCCTAAGAAGATTTATGGCGCGAAGGGGACATTTCTCGGTGATCTACAGCGATAATGGGACAAATTTCATGGGTGCTCAAAGGGAACTCAATGCATTCATAGTCAAGGGTGGTCCGGAAATGGCACGTGAAGGAATTGAGTAGTGATTCAATCCGCCTGCCGGTCCCCATTTTGGTGGATTATGGGAAGCAGTAGTGAAGAGCGCTAAGCATCATTTCAAACGTGTTATGGGAGAAACAAGGCTTACATTAGCGGAGCTAGGTACGTTGGTATGTCAGGTCGAGGCTTGTCCTAATTCGAGACCCATGACACCAATGAGTAGCCATACGAATTCGAAGCGCTCACACCAGCACATTTTTTAGTTGGTGGCCCATTGAACCTACCAGTGGAACCAGATATTTCACAGAAGGCACCAGAAAGTCTACGGCGCTGGAAACATGTGCAGCACATGCTTCAAACATTTTGGCGCAGATGGCATGCTGAGTATTTGCCGCAATGCCAAATTAAAGGGAAATGGTTAACGAGGAAGCGACAATTGGAAATGGATGACGTGGTGATTGTCAAGGATGAGTGTACGCCACCAACAAAATGGAAATTGGGAAGGGTGATTAATCTACATCCGGGCAGTGATGGATATGTAAGGGTTGCTACAGTCCGTTTGGCGTCTGGAGCAGAAATGAGACGACCAGTGGCGAAGCTTTGCGTGCTGCCGTCCAAGACGGATCAGGATACAGTTGAACTTTGAGAGTTCAACGGGGGGAAGGATGTTGGCGCACGCACACATTTTGTCGTTAAAAATGAATAACTGTTTTTTATTTAGCTTATTTGTATGATCTTATCGCCGGCCGCCGTCTGACCGAGCGGTAGACGTACGGCCGCCCGCCTCTCTCGCTCTCCATTACCGTCCGCCATGCTAACACGATACCGTTGTGGATACGTTTTCTAGTTTTACCATATTTTGTTACCTTTTGTTTATATATTTTAATTCGCCTTATTCCTTATTTCGCGTGGCGCGAATCGCCACAGAATATTGAGCAGCGCGCGCTAATCGCCGATAATATTGGGCGATTTGATTTATATTCAGTTTTTTTGTGTGGTCTAAGAGCCGATATTTGTACTTAGGTTATTGTTTATATTTAGGTTTAGGTGGCGGAGCAGCTGGCCAGTTACTCTCCACGTAACGGTGAATTTCATAATTTGTTATTATTATTATTGGTGTTTACCCTATTTTTTCTCCGTGTTGCTGTGATTTTTCCTATTATTTATTACTATTGTTATTATTATTATTATATTGTTGGGCCAGAAGGGCCGCATTAATCATATTGATATTATTTCAAATACACAGCAACCATAGTATATTTTACCATTTTACCATTACCATTTTATATTATTTATTCTGTACAAATGTATAACTAACCAATCGCATGTATCTAATTTTGTTTGATGTACATGATGTATTAGATTTATATTTATTTTTGTTTTATTTTACTTATCAAATAATATTACTATTGTTAACTATCTACTCCAGCACAAGCTTCGGCTTAAAGGAGTAGATATATTTCTTTATTTATATGATGTTTTGTATATTTAAAGAATATTTAAATAATAATAAATAGTTACCCTATTTATTATTATTTATTTGTCTTAGTTACCCCTTTTCAATGTTGTTACCATTTTTAGTAATTTTAAGTTCCCACACAAACACACACAACACATAAACACATTCGCACATAGTCACACACTAGCCTCGCAGGGTTTGCTCGGCGAACCTGTCCACTCCCTGTCGAGTGCTACATATACCTTCACAAAGCTGGTCGGTCGGTATATGGCTATTTAGGTACCGGGCACGCGACCAATTATTGTTCGCTTTCGGCTCCAACAGCTGGACTTCCTTAAATAATGATAGCTTTATTGCTGTAACTGTACACTTTATAGATCCAAAAGAGTGCATTTTAAAAACCTTTTTACATGGATGTTTTAACGTGGTTAAATCCCACACAGCAGTAAATTTGTAATTATTTTTAAATAATTGTTTTAAAGAGTGAAATATAATAGAAAAAGTAAAAGTTGCTGTGACTGACAATTCTACGAATATAACATCAGCAATAGGCATGAATCAAAATTGGCGCCATATCCCCTATTTAGCGCACACATCAAATTTAATTGCAATCCGGACTAGGTGAAATAAAAATTGTTCACAAAAAAGTAAAAACCATCGTTGAGTATTTTAAATGAAGTACAAAAGCAAATTTAAAATTTAAAAATGCACAAAAACAAATGGGGTACCCGGAATCAAAATTGATTCAAGATGTGTGTACGAGATGGAATTCCACGTATGACATATTTCAACGGTGTATGGATATAAAAAAACCTCTTATGAGTACAATTGCTATTATAGGTAATATGGATAGTTTAGTACACGAAAACTTTGAAATAATAAAACACTACTGTGTGATATTTAAACCTTTCAAAGAAGTAACTGTCAAACTAAGTAGAGAAAAGGCATTTCGATTTCAAAAGTCATAATTTTAATTAAAGCATTCACATAAAAAACTAAAGAAAAAGAACCAAATTTACCATATACTTATATATAATTATAGATAAGTATATTATAACTTATATACAATAATTTGATGCTTTCTAAAATGTTAACAAAAGCCAATGCTAAATTTTAAAATATTGAAAACCAGCCTATTTTAACAAAAGCAACCATTTTAGATCCACTTTTTTAAAAAAAACATCATACATATCAAAAAACTAATGAAAAAATAAAACAAAAGGTTGCAGGAATTATTCGTTTAAACTAGAATCCAGCAGAAAATGAAAAAAAAAACCATACCGTGAAAAAGCAACTTCTGAAATTTAGCAACATTATGACTCTCAGGTACATAAATTATATTATCATTGATATTTAAGTAGTTTATATAATTATTAGTTAATGATTTTTAGGTGTCAACTTCAACTTCAGTCAACACGCCAACATCTGAAGCTATAGTTGAGTTAGATAGATATTTGAACGAATCTATATTAGACCGAAAATCAGATCCCCTTAAATGGTGGAATGACGGAAAAAAAATGTATCCAAATTTATTTGATTTAATGTTATTGCTTTTGTGTGTACCTTCTACATCAGTCCTGAGTGAAAGGACGTTTTCAAAAGTTGGCTACATCATTTCCGAAAGACGTAATGGGTTGTCAACAAAAAATACGGAAATGTTAATATTTTTAAACAGTATTTATTAAATACTATTATTATATTTTAAATTTTAATCCATATAATTATTTTAGGTTTAGGCAAGTACTTAAGTTAATTTTAAAAGTTTCAAATTTATTTTATTGTTATTTTTTTTTTATTTGAGGATAAAGTGCAATATAACAAAATTGCCAATGGTTTTTTTTATATTTGTATTTTTATAATTATTTTTGCTGAAAATAAATGTTTTTTTTTTTTTTTGAATCGGTACTTTATAGTAATTATACCGATTGAAATAATATTAAAACTGTAGTAATTTATGATTAGGCATTTCAAATGTATATTTATTATTTATATTATAATGTCGTATAAAAGGCCTACGAAGTACGAAGCATATTCGTTCATAAATATCCATAGCAAGAACGAGTACACATTTGAATACATTAAGTATTTTGATCGTTTCACGCGGATCAAAACAATACGAGTCAGAGAACAAATGTAACTAAATAAAGAATATACCAATGTGTAACGAGTATTTGGTACTTGTGTTGTAACTGTATCGATCGAAATGAATTCAACAACAGAAACGATAATTTTTAACACTATTCCAAACCGCAACATTCACGACGAGTCCTCTTATATGCCCGTGACCACGTCGTGGATAAAGTAGTACGCCCGTTTAAACGCATGTAACGCAATCAGATCTTAAATCGCGGTGATGGGGCGCTCTCTATTGGTGTGGTTTTTGATTACGTGCCGTCGCCGCATGGCAAGTTACAAAATACACTCTGTTTCGCGAGCGCTAACCGCAGTACGTTGATGTAAATTTGTCTCATTACAAGTTTAAACCTTCTACCCCGAGACTCTCACTTAAAATTTCACCATGGCGTAATAACAATTATTAATTTAAATAATGTAAAAATGTGTATATCAGCGTTCTATTTAATGTGACACCTAGATACACAGGGTGGCCAGTATTCTGCAATATTTTTCTGTATACAAAATTGTTCTATGCAAAATAGTGAAACAATTAAATACATTTATTAATAATATTATGATCCAATTTCTGATATAAATCTTTACTTTTTTTAAAAAATATGTGTTAATATTATGTATATATAATACTTAAATTTGTCTTTTCTAGACGTTATAACATTTTTAAAACGTTTGTGCTAAGTATTTATAGACAGTTTTATTTTGCTAGTTTTTTACATAATTATTATTCGGTACGTACTCTATAGATAAAATTGTTAGTCTAAACAAAAGTGCTTAAAAATTTAATAAGTAATTCATTATAAGTCATATTTTGAGGTTTTAGAAAAAATGTAATTTAATTTAATGCATATTTTTTTTTTTTTAAGTATTTTAATATCTATTTTTAACAAAAATCGTAAATTACGGCCTTTCTAAACACGCATAACCAAACTTCGCGCTGAATCGTTTTTTATTAGCAAAAATTAATCGTTGTGGACCTACAACTATAAACTAAATTCCCCTCTATTCTCAACTTCTTACTTATAACATTGGTCCACCCTTCGTACGAAGTATATCTATCTCTTAGATTCCTAGCGTAGCGAGGTATCTATTAGTTTTACAATTATGTTTATTTTTCTTTCTTTTAGGTTCCGAGCGTATCTAGGGAGCTTTTGTTTTTATTAAGATATTTATTTTTTTTTCTTCATTGTTCTAGACTGTAGACATGAATTTTTCTAGTAAACTAATTTTACTTCGATTTTTACGTATAGCACCTATTCTGAAAGCTCAGTTTGTCTATATTATACTTTTAGGAAGTCATTTTTTTGATTTTTGACGCCATTTTGTAAATAAAAGCACTTAGGTGGAAAAACGTATGCAAATGTATAATTTCACGATTTCATTATTTCATAAAAACACGGACGACATTTTAAACCAGACAAATCGATTTTTTTGAAAAATCACAAGATACCTTATTTGTTGATATTTTGATTTACTTTCTTACGGTATTATCGCCAAACTTTTAAACTACTTTTGAGCTCTTAAGGAACATTAATTTATGAGAGGTTTTGGTAGTTTTTTGACTAGAAACTTGGTAATAATACTTACATTTGGTTTATTTAGACGTGTTACAATTCATAGACTACTTTTTTTTCTTTTTTTACAATGGTACTTTATTTTTTTTTTTTAATGTTGACCACTTATATCCTAGAAAACTTGCTCCGATGCATAATTGTAGCACCTTTTCTGTATTTACTTGGTAAATTCATAGATTATTTTTGATTTCCGAAACGGCATTCAAAATCAAAATGATTAACCAGGGAAAAAAACCATTTTTTTCACGATTTCGTTATTTTAAATAAGTACCTACCGCATTTTCTAGCACAAATATGGCTCCAATTTAAAAATGACATGAGACCATATTTTTGTTGAATTTTTTTTTTTTAAGCGTTTTGAAATCAAATTTAAACGAAAAAAAAATTACGTGATTTGAAATTATTTATTACTGAACTGCGCTCGGAATCTTCTTTCGTCAACAATGGTTCATTATTGCTTACAGATATAAATATAATCACCTTATGTATCCTTCCTTCCACACTTTCCATCTATAACAGTGGCTGCACCCGTCCCTAGTATCAGCTCATTATTTTTATTATAATAATGTTAAAATTAAAATTTCTATAGTTATTATGCATAAATTATAAATTTAGTTCGATCAAAAATATTAGATTTAAAACCAGCTGGTTATCGATAAAGCGTCATAAAATTTCTTATCACGTTCATAGAACAACTCGTAGATAATATATGCATGAATAGGACGAACCATATATTCAAGTGTGATCGAAAAACATACTCATTACCAATGTGGTTAAATATAATTAAGGTGTGAACAACTATAAGTGATAACGAAAACTCAATTATAATAACACATTATCTATGGGCATCTATGTTTCCACCGAGTCACTGTAAATATATACTTGTATTCATATTAAAGATTTCTTTTCTTTTTGTGATTTCTAAAATAACGATTGACTGAGACATTTTTAATCAGTTTATATTCTTTTAAATTGTTAAAATTTGATTTGATTAAAATGACAGAGAAAAAAATATGTTTCTCATATTTAATTTCAAGAATGAGATCTTGTAAGTACAGATAAAAGATTTATTAATTTTTATTAGTACATTATTGGAATAAATATTATAAAAGTTCTAATGATAAATCGTTTATTTTCAAACAAGGTTACAAGTACCAGTGCAAATGTTTATGATCAAAAATAAAAGTCACTACATTAATGACGTCCAATGTTGACAATTTTGTCAAACCCATAAATGTGAAATGAAAAAATAAGCAGATTTTTACCAAAAACTTTTAATAGTTATGCTTTGTATAAATTTAGAATAAACGGCTTAAACAGTTCAATTTTAAATTAATTGTAACGTCTCGCGTCGTCTTGTGAAAAAAAAAAATAAAATATTAAGACAGTAATACTATAAAACAAGAGTTGGCAGC
>CABPRJ010000592.1:0-15039 GCA_902439185.1 Cinara cedri
AATATATTATCGTTCACTATTATAGTTTTGATTTTATCAGTGTTTATTAAATTGCCACCAGTAATCTCATTGACCAATTTCCATGTTAATTTCGGATTATAAGACACTTTTTTAAATTTTTCCTCGTAGAATTTAATTTTAGCGAGCCTCAAAAGTTAAGTGAAAGTATTTTTATATTTTATATAGTATGACGTAAGATTGACATTGTTTGGGTTCTTTTTGCACTTCATTGACAGGTATTGTTTGTAACATACTGAACATAAAAGACCTTTGGACATCCATTCTTTCAATCTCTTGTTTTTAGAGTTTATATTCTTTACTGTCATGGATTTGTCCATGGCCTTCATGATTATATTTTGAAAATTAGTTGTACATACATTTACAGAGTTAGATTCATATACCTTAGTCCATTTTTCTTTATACACAATTTGCTTAAGTTTATCATAGTTTATTACATTGATAGTATTAATAGTATTTATAACTTTAACCGGTATAGGGATTGTTACTACAATTGAACAATGATCAGTTATATCAGTTAAGAGAACACCTGCATTAATATTCACGGGTGACATAATATTATCTTTAATGAAAACGTGATCTAAACACGAATGTCGTTGACCCACGGGTAATCGAGTATATATATTTATGAAAGAGCAAAAACCGCTCTTCGATAAGAGGTCTAGATAATCATTATTATAAACTGTTTGTGCACCAATTATATTTATATTCATGTCCCTAATTAAGGTAATTATGCCAGAATTTAAATTCAGATTATTAAAAACACATTTTAAGGAATTTATGAAACCTATACAGATGAGGGTGACCTATATATACATATAACAGTTATTTGCAAATTGTTTATTTTCATTGATAATTTTACAATATTATACTCTAAAAAGTCATAGTCATAAAAATCAGCGTTTAGATGATTTTTGACAAAAATTATTATACCATCGTTTTGGTTTCTTTTGGTATCAGAAAGCATTATATTGTAACCAGGTATTATATAGTGGCAATAACGTGAGTCATGCCACGTCTCTGTTAAAACGATTACATCAATTTTTTTACTATTTACATCATTTTCTAAAAATAAAAGTAATTCGTCAAAGTGTGAATTAACACTTCTTATGTTTAGACAAATAATATTTAAAAGAAATTCATCTTTGTTTTTTACATAATAGTCATATTCAGAAAAAGACTCAAAATAATTAGTTCTATATTTGTGACTTTCAATAACATTATTAAACTTATCCATGAATAAAATTAAAAAAATTTATATACAATCGAAGATATTACTTTTAATTTTTACTTTAATTTGTGTAAAGAAGTTTCATTTTCGATTAGAATCGCTTTTTGATCTTCATTTTTTTTAATAAATACTTTTGAGTCTTTTATCCAAACAAATTTAAAACCGGCCTCTCGAGCAAAAGCCTTAGTTTTCAAGAGCAAGTTTCTATTAAATACAGAAAGATAATTATTTATATAAATTGCTTCCATTCCCCATTTTTCGTGAAACGTGTTTCCTCTCGGTTTTACCTTTTTAAAGTTGATTATGATATTGATGCTGCATTGGCGACTGCTCAACTCAGCTACAAGTTTCCTGGGTTTATTTATGACTTTTGATGAAACACGAAATGCATTTTTAACTGTTGTTTCCACTCCCAATTTTGATATGGTTATTTTTGCTGTATCAACACTGTTTTCGTCCTTGATCTCCGGTACACCAACAATTTCAATACAATTTTCTAAAGCTTTTTGTTCCAACGTATTAACACGGTTCACCAATAGTAAAATTTCATTGTTATTCTTATTATTTTGCTCTTTTAAAAGTTGGTTTTCTTCTCTCATTTGCTTCACTGAAGATAGTAATTCTTGTAATTGTGTACCAAAGCTGTCAAACTTGGCACTCATAAATTTTACCGTTTCAGTTAGATTATTAAAATCATCGTTTGTGATATTGAAAACTGGATTTATTTGCTGTGTTACGTTGATTGGTGGTTGAGTTTTATCATTGAACTTGCATTTACTACAAGCCCACTTAGATTTGGTTGCTTTGGACATTTTTCGAAAAGTCGTTTCTTTCAGCGCTACACACATAAAGTGATAGTATTCATTGCATATAGTACAGGTTATAGCATCATCCTCAAAGATGTCATCGTTGCATGAGTAACATAACATTATTTTATTATTTATAAAACTTAATTTTAATTTACCTACACAAAAGTCAACCGTCGATGTCGAAGGTGAACTGATGAAGCTTATTGATTAGCACATTTTTAATTAACTGGCCATCTGCTCTCCGTGCATGCCCGAACCATTCTAATCGTTTTTTCTTAATAAAAGAGAGTATGTTCGGTTTATTAGAATCTTTACATTTTCGTTTCTTCTTCTTTCGTATGCCTGTATTCCTGGATTAAAAATTGGTCCATATATGGCTCGTAACACTTTTCTTTCGGACATGATAAGTCTTCTGCTATCACCTTTAGTCAATGACCAGGTTTCACAGGTTGACGTTAACTATGGTATAGTAGTATTTTCGATTAACACCTGGATAGCAGCTTAGATCTCAGGAGTTTGATAATAATAAAATAAAATCTATTTCCACAAGTGATCCGTTCGTTTATTTCTATATGCATATCATTTTTGTCGTTGATGTTCACGTCTAAGTACTTGAAATGATCAACTTTTCCAAATTTAGAATTATTAACTTCTATGGAACCTACATTTGGCGGTTTTATCGAAATTACCATGTACTTAGTTTTCTCTAAACCGTTCCATGTCCCTATACGTAGCCCATTTTTCGATTCCAAGTGTTTGCCATTTTCAATGCAATTCCGAGGCTTTTTTGATGGTTTCTTAACTGATTACTTTTTACGAACTCGGGTTCTTAGCCAGACGCTCAACCCCCAAAACTGTAGGACCATTCCACACCAACCACTTAAAATCAGCGTGGGGCTAGTGAAATACACTTCGCTGTGTATTGGGCGATGGGAGCACTACTTTCCTTACGCCTTAGCTCGAGGCCCCGGGTTCGCTAAACCCGTAACACTGACTGTCCCCCTGAGGATACTTCTTATATTCATTTTTTCAAATATAAAATAAATCAATAGTATACATAAAAATCGGTAGCAACAATAGTAGACCGGCAGATAAGCGATGTGGTAGTGGTGAGATAAAATAAAATTGAAAACGCTCGTCCATATTATAGGTGAGAAGTTGAGAAGGTATCAAAAAAAACATTCAAAGCGAATTTTGGTTATACATGTTTTGAAAAGCCATAATGTTTACAATTTTCGTCAAAACTCTTATAAAAATAAAAAATACCTATTACATTAATCTCAAATTCTTATCACTAAAAAAAAATGTATAATGACCCTTCTGTTCAATTTTTAAGCAATTCTGTTTGGTCTAACAATTTTATCTTTAGAGTACATATACTAAATACAAATTACGTAAAAAAACTCCCAAAATTAAAATGTTTATAAATATCTCAAAAATGGTTCATATGTTTTAAAAATGTAACCACATCTAAAAAAATACACATAAGTTTTCGTTATAATTTCAATTCTCTACGAATATTTATGAACTGATTTACAAAAAAAATTTGTAAATTTTCCTGTTCTTCTTACATTTTTTGCTTTAGGTTCTAACAATTATTATTAAAACTACTTAGAAAATTTAAAAATGCTATCTTTGTGAGTAGCTAGATCCAAAATGCTACAAAATAAATCTCGAAGCATTTTTTGATAAAAGCAATATTTTTTTAGTAGAAAACATAGTTTGCAATAATTAAAACAATACGGCGATGCGCCGTAAATATTGGCCGTTTTAGCTATGATTTTGTTTCCGGTTTATTCCAATTATTTTGAAAATCAAAACATGGCCTTTCTTTTTTACCAATAAGATAAAATTTACAGTCAAAAAATGTGATACACTTGATACATCAGAGCAAGTTTTCTTTTCGAAAAACTGTTTACAGACAGAAAAAAAAAACTAACAAACAGTAAATCCAGTAGATCTCTCGTTCTGCTACAAATCTAAAAAAAAAGATGAAATTGAAGACGGATGTGATACTGTTGCAATTGGAAGTTTGGAAGGTAGGATACATACAATTATTTAATTTATATCAATAAGCAAAGATAAACCATTGCTAGTGAAAAACGTTTCGAAACGAAATTCGGTAGTTATACATGTTTTAAAAGATCTTACAAAGGAAATGTCATAGGTAGTATTGAATATTATTTTACTGACTAAGCACACCTTATTTCCTAATTTATACACTATATTATTTTTATTTTTAATCATACAATACATTTGAAATTCTTAAACTTATAAAAAAACATCTTAACTACGAAATTTTTACGTAAGGAATTTTGGTATTTTTGAAATTTTTTTTAAAAACAACTTATATAATCTAGTATACAATTTTGAAACAAAATGTATATATTTTATTGAGTGACCTAGAATTTCAATCCCTTGATCTTCATTTGATTTGCACTTCCGCCCCTGCCATTAAGTCTGACTACAACACATCCTTATTATTTATTGTATTTACCAAAACAGAGACAATGTTATAAGATGTCATGACAACCTGAAATCAAATTGTTTGATAAGCGTATGTAAATAATTTTAATAATAAATAAAATAAATACACTAGCAAATAATTGTAAGTTGACAACTTTTGTTAATGAAAATTTAATCACTGGTTTATTAGTAGCATTCATCCGCATCGCAAACAATAATAACTTTTTGAATTTTAAATTCATTTTTGTCCAATTACAAGAATATATTGCATAGTTGACAGAATTTACCTGAGTACAGTAAATAATGTTTAAAAACAAATTAAAAACGGTTTACAATTATTTTTACCTCGTTGTATATATTTTCAAATATAAAACAGAGAACAAAAGCATGAGAATATTCATATAAAACCGTAGTCAACAACTTCGCTACATCGAAAATAGAAAACGATTTCATTGCCAAGCAAACCTTTTAAAAACAGTTAACGAACTATAGATTAAATAAATAAAAAGACGTCCTAGGATATGAGACAGATGCAGCCACTGTTATAGATAATATAACAGTTTAATATATATTTGTAAGCAACGATAAACCATTGCTTACGAAAAAACTATTCTGAGCGGAGTTCAGTTAATTATGATGCTTTGTTAACAATATATGTCATTTTATAGTAAAATAATTAAATAGGCTATATATTTTCTTAAAAAATATTTGTATAAATATTGTACCGATTTTCTCAGTTTTCCTACGTTTTCCCCTTTTTCTTCTGTTTTCTTCGGTTTTTAAAATTTTATTAGAATCAAATTGAGATGAAATTAATGATAAAACTCCTGAGAAAATTGAAAAATTACCCCTTTAAAATTACCTCCCTCGTGAAGTTTCATTTTAAAAATAGTACTATCATTATAAGTTGGAGAAAAATTGCTGGTAGAAATGTTATGCACACGAAAAAAAAATCATAAATGTTAGTTATATATTTCGTATACGAGGTCTTATCAAAAAGTATCGAGACTGTTAATAAAAAATATACATATTTATTAGATAAAGATATTTACATTCAATCTCCTTCAAAATATGCTCCTTCTGAGTCTATACATTGTTCTCCAACGTTCCTGCCATTTTTGAAAATACCTCTGGAAGTCATTTTTAGAAACTCCTCGCAGCTGCTCCGTCGCATTTTGTTTTATTTCATCTACATCTTGAAAACGTTTACCCTTAAGTACTATTTTTATCTTTGGGAATAAAAAAAAATCACATGGAGCAAGGTCTGGTGAATAGGGGGGTTGAGAAANATTATCGTGATGCAATTTCCAACTACCAGACTCTTTAAACTCAGGTCCTTATCTTCGTACAGCATCTCGTAAACGGCGAAGAACATTAATGTAGTACTCCTTTGTTATGGTCTGTCCTTTTGGAGCATACTCATGATGAACAACACCTTGGTAGTCGAAAAAACAGTCAACATAACCTTCACTTGACTCCGAACTTGACGAGCTTTTTTGGGTCGTGGTGAATCAGGTGTCTTCCACTGCGAATATTGTACCTTTGTTTCTGGATCGTAGCCATATACCCAAGTCTCGTCACCAGTTATAATTGATTTTAAAAAAAATTCATCAGATTCAGAACACTCTAGCAAATCAGTGGCGATCTGTTTTCGGTTTTCTTTTTGCTCATCTGAGAGCAGTTTTGGAACAAATTTGGCAGCAACTCTTCTCATATCTAAATCAGTCGTCAATATGGTTTGAACTGATCCGAATGAGATTTGAAACTCATTACTAAGTTCCATAATTGTCAAACGACGGTTACCTCGTATTGCTGTTCGTATTTTTTGAACCATTTCCTCATTGCGGCTTGTTGACGGGCGTCCTTCACGTTTATCACTTTCAACAGTTGTTCTACCCTCTTTAAATCATTTGAACCATTCAAAAACGCGAGTACGGAATATGGTTTCATCTCCATAAGCTAACAATAATATTTGGTAGGTTTCAGTAGTCGTTTATCCCAGTTTATAGCAAAATTTAATGCACACTCGTTGTTCAATATTTTCGCTCATAATGAAATCCGACAGGACATAAAAACACACTTTACTTAATCGCACCTAGAAGCCGACTGAGACAATTTTAATCTAATCTATGCCTAATATATTTTCCCAACATACAAAGTTTGATTAATATAGCACGTGCAAGTTCATACTCAAACCGGTTTACGATTTATCTTATCAGTCTCGATAATTTTTGATTAGACCTCGTATATTCCCGTTTTTGTTTTTCAGTTTTTCTTATTTATTGGGAAAAATCCTGGGAAAATAAAAAAAGACCTCCCTAAAGTACCTCCCTACACCGATTTCCTTTCAGAAAAGGTGCTATTCGTAAAAATCTGAGCAAGTTTGGTAGAAAATTTGTTCACAGATAAAAAAAAAAATAAACATCTTTGTAGAACTATAAGCTTCCTCCCTTCACTCAGAATCTAAAATATAGTTTAATTTCTTTGTACTATGTAAGTGACGTGTATTATTGTTTATATCAGTATCATCTATTATTAATACAATTTGAACGTAATTTTAATTTAAATTTTACCGAAATGAGTGAATATGTAATCATCACAATCAGAATAAAATTAATAGCAACATTAGTTAAAATGATTGGCCGCACAACCGAATAAAATAATTTTAGATTCCTAAAAAAAAGAAAAATTATTGAATTATAACTCGATTGATTAGTAGATATATGAATGTTTAAAAATTACCATTAAAAAAAAAAAAAAAAAACAAAATATATAAAATACTTACCAATTAAGTTTCTGTAAATCAACCAAAATTGATTTTAAATCTGAATAATATTCTGTAAAAAAAATAAAGAATTGTAATATTAATTATAGTGTATATAATTAATTATTATGTGTATAGTATAGTAAACGGTAACATAATAGAGAGACTGGAGTTAGTTTTCCATTTAACTTTCTACATTTGATTTTTACCTCGCTGAGTTTTGTTGTTTTAAAGGTCAACACCAAACAGTTCACTAAAGTGAAGCTCTAATAATTCTACAAAGATGTTTCTTTTTTATATTTTTATACTGTATACAAAAATTTTATCAGAAATCTTGCTACAATATGTACGTATCATATACGTGTAATACTGAAATATTGTTTTGATGGTACATTAGGGAGGTCATTTTTTGATTTTCCAAGCGTTTTTCATAGTATCTGGGAAAACCCTAGAAAAAGTATGAGAAAACTGGGAAAAATGTAGAAAAATGGGAAAATAGGTACAATATTAATCAAATATTATAAGCGAAAATACATGATTCAAGTGCAATTTCTTTACCACAATATGACATCTATTGTTTACTAAGCAACACTATAAACCGAACTCCGCTCAGAATCGTTTTTTGTTAGTAATGGATAATCGTTGCGTAAAGATTTACATTAAATTTCCCTTCTATTGCCTTCCCAAATAAAATAATAAAATCATGAAATTGAAATGTATTTTAGAGTAAAAATGACTAATCCAAAGCCGCGGAGAAATTAGTAAACCATTACCAACACTGATAAATAAATTATAAAAATAACGAATTAATTGATAATGGAATCACATAGATGTATATGATATCATGAATATTACTGGAAAAATGATTTGAAGCCCATTCTGCTGAATCTACTTATCACGCATTAGTATAATAGCAATACAATATCAACTATAAATTATATTACAACTCAGCCACCTACGTTCAATATGCCGATCACCCCCCAAGGTACCACAGAGCACCTTTTCTATTACACGTTTTCATTGATCCATTACAAATTGCTACGGATTTATGTTTCTAATTGGCCGATTTCGTATAGCCTGCCTAAAAATTAAATTATACCGTGTTATTATATTAGTAATAAAATGGGCCTCACGAGCTCATATCAGAATTTAATCGAAAATAAACTCTTATTTATTATGCAAAACCGCATAGGGTCACAGGGGGATAAAATGTAAAATATTTGTTTAATAATTGTCGGATTTGAACCAGACACCCCATCCATAGACTGTATGAGCGGTGCGTCTTTGCGTTAACACACTGAGACACAACCAACGAATACAAGTTATTAATGATATAAGATACCGATTTAAAATGAAATTTTTCACGCACACGTATACACTGCGTATAAAACCAATGATAACACGGTACAGAGACGACGCGGCGCATTGAGTCGTTCTGGATTTCTAATTACGCTGCATGCAATCATTTTTGTCTATGATATAAACACGAGAGAAAATCGTATACCTAATCACATGAAATCGTAAGATTTTTAAAAATCATTTGCCCCAGTACAAAACTATAACTCTGGTCTCCCCCATTTATACCCGCAGTTTTAAATCGCAGAATTATATATTATTAGATTATTTATTTATCAACTTTATTTTTTACCCCTAGGTACTCGTTTTATTTAACTACTAACTAGTCACTTTTATATTTATAGAAAAACGTATAAAAATATCTTACCTATTGGAGCTTTTTCTTCTAATCCAACAATTTGAAATGACTGAACAATTACTTTGTATTGACCGATTAAAGCGTAATAAAAAGAAATTAAAATACCATCGACAATTATCACATTATGGATAATCATATATGATATTAATACTTCTATTATGTAAAAAAAAACATAGTACTGATTGTATGTTTGTGATTTTATGGGATACGGAAAATTTAAAATATTTTCCATGCGTAAATTATGAGCGTTTTCGTTTCTCCTAAATGAATTGAGCACCAATGGACTGAGTATCCACTGAACGCACACAATGATGACTAAACCTGCGTAGATATTAGTAATTTGTACAGTTTTTGTGCGGTATGTGTACAGTGTTTTAATGTTTTGAACACACATTTTACTCGTCAAAAAATTAAATTTTGTAACGGGGAACAAATCCCAGATCATTTCCCTTTTCTTTATAATACTGAACACCATGAACGCGACGAGATAATAATGTATTATAATGAACACAACTATAAAGTTATTAACTTAACTAAACCAAATAGACTCCATCGGCAAATAAGCCTACCATTCCGAAAATTGTCCCGAGTTGTGTAACTGCAGTTAAAATAAATATAGGTACCAAGTAAACGTTACAATTGTATATCTTTATGGTGCTGGGATCGAGTATGTGATACAAATGGATTGCTTTAAGTAACTTCAAATTCAATACAACTTCTTCATCGTTCAATGTCTCCATCTGACTGATTATATTTCTGTAAAAATAAACGTTCGCGTATTTATTGTGTATATTTTTAACATTATTTTAATATATGCTTACTACTCAATGATATTTAATTTATATTAGTGTAATTCAATGTTATTCTAAAATGTATACATTTAATTTAAATTATTACAAATTACATAATATTCACGGAATATACCAAATTCAATGTAGTAACACCACTTGCATAATCTTAGAAGCTACGGTCTAAGGAAACTTGATAACCTCGGTGGCCCGTTTGATAGCGATGCATACTAAATTGAGTATTAAATAATAAAATTACCGACACTATAATTTCAATAAATAATAAATATATTTTAGATTTCAGGAATATGTATCCACGTATGTTTCATATTTATTCCCCGCGTAAATTGAAAAAAAAAACACTAAATTATAGTAGGTGGTAAATCATATAGACTATAATAGTATAATAATATATATATATATATATATATATTTAATATGTGAGGACATGCTTGTGGCAAACGCCACACGCAGTTCGTTATTTAATAAAGCTGTTTTAGATTCTGATTTCTGAGATATATATTCGGAAATGCGTTAGTTTTACAATGATATATAGATTTTGTGTGTCTGTGTACACTGTTAACAAATATCCTTTAATCAAAGAGTTCTCAACACAACTCTAGTAGGTATTGTGACTGGTTACCGTATTTTTGTGATAATTTTTGATTATGAGTGAAGCGAGAAATTTATTGGTTTTACAAAGATTTTTATTTTTATTTTTTTAACTATGAACAACTTTTTTACCAGCAGTTTTGCTTCGATTTTCAATGACAGCACTTTTTCTGAAAGGAAATTGACTGGAGTGGTACTTTAGGGAGATCATTTTTTGATTTTCCAAGAGTTTTCCCAACAAATAGGAAAAGCCGGGGGAAAAAGGCACAATATTAAAGAAAACATATAATACATATGAAATTATTTAACCATTGTTGACAAAGCAACACTATTAACCGAACTCCACTCAGAATCAATTTTGATTAACAATGGCTAATCGTTGCGTACAGATTTACTTTCAATTTCCTATCTACCTACCAAACTTTTCAACTACAACATTGTCCTACCCACGTGCGAAGTATTTCCGTCTCTTTTGTACTTTACTTATAATTGTGAAAACTCGATTGAAAATAACGAACACCTTGGCAAATGTAACTATATGTAAATTCAAGATGTCCCACGAAGATATACCGTTTTAATATCTCCGAAAATAATAAATAGATAGTCAAATTGTATTTTTACATTGTTTTTTTTTTTTTTTTTTTTTAATAAGTTTATTTTATTAGGTTTGAACAAATTTTGAAATTGTAAATAATCATTTTATAGAGTTTTTATTCTTCTGAACATTTTGACGTAATAACATTTTATTTTGATTAAATTCGTGGTTATTGATAAAATAATTATATTAGCCATATTAACAACAATAATAATAATCAATTAGTGAATGCGATTGCAGCCTGCCACTCAATAAATTATAGGTACTTTTCTTGATTATTCAANCTATATACCCTATATACCTACTGTATCTAAATACCCATTACATGTACAGTCTACCTAAATTACCAATATCAAATATTTTTTTTATATTTTTTTTTTTTTACAGCTCATAGTAGAATACAAAACCCAATATTATTGTGAACTCCTCAAAGCCTATAATAATAGACACTGGTTATTAAATATTCGAAATTAAATTTCAAGTTAATGGATTATTATCCATTAATAGGGACTTTACGATCAATTTTTTTCCCTTGGAAACTAATTCAAATCTATAGACAATAACCCATATAGTTGTGTTGTAAAATTATTTTTTTTCTATATACTTAAAATAATGATTTATTAAATTTTATAATTAGTCGATTGTTTAAACCGATTTTCGGATTCGTTTAATGTGATAATAGCGGTGGCTTTAATGGGGTATAAATATTGTTATCCTGTTATCAGTTTTTATTATAGATCGTGATATTCATTTACGCAAGTCAAATCTGGCCGTTAAGTCACATAATTTTATAATAATAATATTAAACCATAGATAATATATATTAATTGCACGTTAGTTTTATATTAAACTGTAGAAAGACCATGAATATAAAATGTATCTATGAAGGAGGTTGATTTGATAACAATATTTATACCCGACCAGGCCGCCGTTATTATCACTCAAAAAATCATTGTTAACAATCGAAACTATTTTGTTACTTTAAGGTTAAATGACTAAAAAAATAGCAACTTGTTCAAAAAGTTTGTTTATTTCACTTAATTAAATATTTTACCGGTGGACGAAAAAAGGCGCAAAATGCCTATTGTATTAGTTACGTTGATTTACCGCACGGGCAACTGCGCCTATAATAATATTATTGCATACAGTCCAGGTATTATATGTGATTCATTACGACAAAACGCGAACGATTATGGCACTGAAATTGATTATTTGCATTTTCCTACGCCTTGTCAAACTCTTACAAATATGGTGATAAAATTCAAACGGCCGGTAAACGCGTCGCCGTGGATTCGTCTGGTTTGGTACACCGCGCTGGTCGCCGGATTCGCGTACGGCGCCCGTGGAAACGGTTATTGCAGCGTACGGTAGTCAAAAACTAAGCGATTCGGCAGACGCATCGAGACGGCATCCGTCGCAAAAGCAATGCGCGAGGCGTACTTACAAAAACAAGACGACCCGATGGGATGTCCCGAACGGAAATCATCGCCGGTCTTAACGTACGTTTAATAATCCGTGTGATTATACCGTTTAAGTCTTTAAGAACATGCCTAACGAAAAATTTGAAAAAAAAAATTTCCCTACGATCTTTTAAACTTACAACAATTCTTTGACGGGCTCGTTTGGATCTCCTCGGCTGAATGTTTGGCGGTGACCGGCCGACGTTCTTCCAAGAAGCAATTTTCACTACGTAGACCGGAGAGGAGCTGACGGCGGTTTTCCCGGGCCACGAGGAGAGTCTGTCACGATTACCCCCGGGAATAATATTTTCGTTGATGATATGAGTACCAACACCGAATTTTTAAGCGAATAAAACACGGGCTTCGATAACAATATAATGTATTACAGTTTTAATACTATTTAAATTTAACACGATTCATCGTAGGACACATCGGTAACATAATTATTAGATACCTATAGAGTACCTATACTCCTATTACTCCTATATACATACCTATTAGAGTACCTATATGTAAAATTATTAATATTATATCATCGTTTTCAATACTATGTATCGATATTTCGTACGGCACATTGATCACGCATACAGCATAGTTATTATTATATAATTAGGTGGACGGGGGAGAGGTTATAAGTATTTTTAATAGCAATGAAATATAATCAGTGGTGTCACCGTTTTCGTGCGCACGTGCAGGTAAGGTATAAAGGTGATGGTTTTACGTTTTACTATTCTACGATCGCCCGTGCGTTCGCGTTACCCCGCATACCCTTTGACTGCTATCGGTTGCAGATGTTAAGACGAAAGATTTTACAAAATATAACTATCGGTGACGACGAACCTATCAGTCCGAGAGCTTTAACCTCTCCCCCGCCCACCTACCCTCCGTTTCGAACAAATATTATCTATACAATAAATTAATAAATATCATATAATCGTCGAGCGATTTCCTGTACATAGATTTTTGTCAACGACAATATAATTGTTATTTCCGTTTGTATCATCGGCCTACTGGTTCAACGGTCGACAATAACACGATCCTCATCTACCTACATACACACACACACTTTGTTAATATGATGCTTTAGAAATTTGTGAACACATATATGATATGAAATAAAAACAAATTTTTAATTTTCCCGGAATATTATATTTTTAAATAAACATACATCCAAGAACACTTAATATANNCCCTCCGTTTCGAACAAATATTATTTATACAATAAAATAATAAATATCACATAATCGTCGAGCGATTTCCTGTACATAGATTTTTGTCAACGACAATATAATTGTTATTTCCGTTTGTATCATCGACCTACTGGTTCAACGGTCGACAATAACACGATCCTCATCTACCTACATACACACACACACTTTGTTAATATGATGCTTTAGAAGGTTAGGTTAGGTTAGGTTAGGTGAACACATATATGATATTAAATAAAAACAAATTTTTAATTTTTCCCGGAATATTATATTTTTAAATAAACATACATCCAAGAACACTTAATATATGTTCTTATATTTATAAAAATATTAAAACCTTATGAGTTATTAATTAACCATTTTCGTTAGGTGAAAACTTTGTAAAATGTACATTCTTTAGGATTTAAATCCGTATGAAAAATACAGAAAGGTAAATTGTCGTCTGTACACAATTGGTCTAATCGTGGACACTCCATGATCTCCAGATTAATAAAGTAGACTTGCGGAATAAAATCTACGATCATTTTCTGTTTCTGTTCTCCCTTGACGTATATGTGATCGAATTTCAACGAGTTGAAAACACGAGTTCTTTATACTCTACATCGCCGTATTCTACGGGTATATTATGGAAATTTCGTTTGAGTCATTTATTTATATTACGACTTTTTCCGTTTTAAGCACTCCTTGAATTTCTGAATATCCAATGTTGAGTTGCCCACGTATCTGTGTCGATTATAGGCATTTCTTTTATCAGATATTTATTATCCCGCCGTAAAACACATTGAATATCTAAAATAGCGGAAGACATTATTAAGCACGTCTTTCTCACATAACGAATCTGTTTAAACTGAATTCAAGCGATAGATTCGATAGTAATAGTCAAATATGTTTTATACCTTATTTATTCTTCATAATTCTGTATCCAATATGAAATATAATCGACGACGGCGACAACGGATCTGCACAGGTCTGACTAGCGATGGATAATTATAGAACTACGTGTTTTTTTTAATTTTTTAAAAATGGATTCCGAAAAAAGTTTCATGTAACGCTCTATCACTCTCAAATTGCTATTTAACAAGTGGGACATGTACCCCTAGAATATTTATATTGAATTTCAATTTCCTAAGTACGTATTTAAATAATCTGCAGCCTTTAAAAAAAGATATTTCTATATTAATATATTTTTCCGGCAAAATTTATAACTAAGAAACGGTTGGATTCATGGGCGTCCCCAGGGGGGGCAAGACAGGGCACTTGCTCCCCCCTGGAATGTTATTATATATATATATAGCAATTGGTAAAATTCCCAATGAGAAATTAGCTTCTGATTAGCTTTGATTTCTATAAAATTGATAATCTACAAGCTGAAGC
>CABPRJ010000593.1:0-14684 GCA_902439185.1 Cinara cedri
AGCAACATATGAATGCCTTGTAAACCTAGTACATAATTAGTATATAGATTATTCATAGTTACAATAAAGCAGAGTCATAGGACATATCTAGAAAAAAATTTGGGTGTGTTAATGTAATAAGTATATTATTATATAATGTAGTATAATACATAATGGAATTATTTTGAAAAATGATTTATAAAATTAGTATAACTGCATTAGAAGTAGTTATGTTTTTCAATTTTGGGGAGTGTTCTCAACTCGGTGGTTATTTAGGTTTTAGGCTTTTTCACCTCATCTCTGCTAAAATTATTAAGTATAATTGAATATACAATTTGTTACCTTTATTAACTTCTATATAAAAAAAGATAAAAATATAAACTAAATTGTACTTAATATCTTGTTTTGCAATTTACAAATTATTTGTATTTACAATTTTATAATTTTTCTTCTACTTTTTACTCAATAAATGCATCAATTAAATCATCACAATTTAAACTTAACCACAAATTCACTTTGATAGTTCCATAGTCAATATTGCCAATTATTAAGTTTTTCAAGGCCCATATTATTTAGGTAATTTCCTGTTATTTTCTAGCTATCTATGTACTATATTACTATCTTTTAATTTATTATGATCAATCAAACTAGTATTGAATATGTACTTTTTTTATCATGTGCAGTATGGCTGTACATCAGTATTGTATATATGTGTTCAATTTTGAGTTTCAGTCCAACTTCTGGGTAACATGCCAACACAATGCTTACGAAGAATAAGTAAAAGTTAAATTTAGCTAATTTTGATTTTACCTATAATGAAATGTGTAGAGAACAATATTTTGGAGGGAATGTTATAGGTTTATGTATTATTTAAAGAATGCAGCTTGATGTAAAAGTCATATATATATATATATATATATTTAAATAATATGTATAAATAATTAAAAATGTATTAATCAGTCACAGGCTGTAAAATTTCTGGTTGTAAAAGTGTTCACATAAAAAAAAATAATATAAATGTCTTTGTAAAACCAATACATTTTTCATTAAACTCAGAATCTAAAAAGTAATATTTAGATAACTATGGAAATATTGGGAGTAAAATAAAATTTTTAATCTAGTAGAGTATTAAAAGGGCCAGAGGTCAACCAAAATTAGAATTTTATGAATTGTGGATTGCATACTTACTGTATGGTACTGTTTTTTTTCTTTCATCTTTTTTCTGCCATAATGAATAATAGTTATAATAATAGTAATAATAGTTATTTTAGTGTACAAAACTATACGAAAACAATGATGAAAAACCTATACAAAATATTGTTAGGTACTTTGATACTTAAGAGAAATAAGTGAAAACAAAATTATCTACATACCTGCTTAATTGTTTCTCACTAATTAAAAGTTATATTATTATTTTTTTTTTATAGTATTATCTACAACATCCGAGGGCTAACTTAACTGCGTTAATTGTTGTTAACAGTATAAAAAAATTTAAAAAAATAAATAAACTTATTAGTAAAAACTAAAAATAAATAAATGAATGAATGCGTCGTCTGGAATATTTTAATAGGTGTATTATACGACGGTCTCGAATTAAAAATTCATCATCAGGTATCTCACAGTCAAAATGTTAACAGCGAATAAATTATTTCTATGTAAAACGACCAATTTGTATAATTGTTTTCTATGTGTTCCTTTATTTAATTTTTTATATTCCGTCGCGTTTTACATTTTGACTGTGTTATGCGTGATGATGAATTTTTAACACTTAGAATACTGTAGGCGACACATTCATTCATATATTTATTTTTTCTTTTAGATTCTGAGTAAAGAGAAGCAGTTCTTAGAGTTTTACAAAGATGTTTTTTTTTTTTTTTTTAATATGCGTGATTTTTCTACCAGAAAACTTGCTCAGATTTTTAAGTGTAACACCTTTTCTGAAAGTAAATTAATGTGGGGATGTACTTAGGGAAGTCATTTTTTGATGATTAATCTTATCATATTGTTTTATTTGTATTTTGTAAAATTTGTGTTTCTTCAAAAATTAAATTAGACTTTCTTGGTAATAATTTTACTTTATTTACATAAATTATTTAGATTTTGTTAGTTTTTATTTTAAGTTATGTTATAAGTTTAATTGTTAAAAATTTGTTTAAGTAACTATGTTGTTTTTCTCTTTATTGCATTTTATTATATTTATAACTCCTACCTACAGCACAGCCATTGACTATGGTGAATAGACCAATATTAGTGTTTTTTGTGTTTAATCATTGTTAGGTGAAATAAATATATTATTATTATTATTATATAAGATAANAACTTACAATGTTTTTACTATTGACTTAACTTTTAAATTCATCCAGAACTTAATATTGATACAGCAATGCTGTACAGAATACTAATAGAAATTATATTAAAATTTTACAAACATAATTGTTTAATTATTTACCATTATTAGTTTGTTTTTATAGCAAAATATCATCTGAAAATATTTTATAATTAACATTACCAGAAGTTAAATTGTCTAAACTTTCTGATTGTATGTGTTCGTTAGGTTTGTTGACATTAGCCAGAATATTTTCAAAAATGATGTCATCAGCTTGCACACACTGCAGTATATGAATGAATTTATATTTTATCTTACCTAAAATAAATACAATTTTGTTATTAAATTATTATTATTTAATGAATATTAACTAATGTTATCTAATTATTATTAATTAAAAAATGAATGTATTAGTGTCTGCTAGCATGGTAATATAAAATTAAAATAAGCACATTACATAATTAACTTAGTTATGTAAACCGATTTTTTTATTTTATGACACCAATAAATCCTTATATAAATTTATGAAATTAATTTCAATATTCATTACCAGATTGTTAGTAAATTATGCTATATGAACATAATCAATTTTAATACATTTATACCTTATAAATACATTATAATTGTTAAAGACTAGGGATAAAAATTAATATAGTTGACGAAAACTTATATTGAAAGTTACAATATAAATTTTTTTCTAAGAATACAAACTGAAATATCAATTTCAGGATTTTTAATTACATAATTTATCCAAACCATATTTTTAGTAGGGACAGACAGTAGGTAAGCCTGTGCCTAACCAGATTTTCAGATTTACAAGAATATTAGGACAGAGATTAAATGTGTGAATAACCAGAAAGAAAACAATTTTTAGACTATGAAAAATTATATAATTTTGCTAAAACTTTATAATTTTATCATTACAATGAATTTCTAATTAAATTAGAATATCAATGCGCATTTGGTAAAAAAACATTATTTTCATCTAGTACTAGTCTTTCTGATTTTTTTATTAAGTATCAAAGTTATCAAATTGGATTTGAAAAATTAAAAAAATATTTTCTAATATCAAATCAAACAATACCTATTATTAGGTACCTTCTCAATATTGAAAAGCTATGCTCAACAAAAGCTACACTTATAATTAATGTAGCTAAAACATTTTTAGCCTTCAATAATATTACCAAGTAATGGTATATATAGTGACCTATGATAATATTCTTCTGGGAAATTATTTGGGTCTGTGGGTTTGACATTGAGATTATTATGGGTTACTAATTCTTTAACATCATTGTTAATATATTGAAATACTGATCACAATTTATGCATTCGTCTGTTAAAGTATCTAAAGCAGATTGTATATAAGTTGATAATTTATAAAATCTTCCTCAGTTTCTTGAAGGAACTCACTGATAGATAGTGTAACATTAAAAATATTTACTGAAGTAAATATAGTTATAATAAATTTCCAGTTTTCTAAGCACATTTGAAAATTTTGGCTTTTGTGGATGATTTAGTTTCTAACCACTTAGCTATTTTTGTTAATATATAATCTTGTATATTATTATATATAATCTAGTAATCACTGTCTTGTAAAACATTTTCCAGTACAAAATTTTGTTTTGAAGATTTATTAAAAAATCAGTAATAAAGCCAATAATACAGTAATATGTAAGTATTGTAAATAATGGTCTGTCACCTGTGGTATAATCATTCGTTTGTTATCAATATTATCACTTATCGATTAAAACTGACAAGCGGCAAAATATTATGAATTTTGGTTTTAGGAGTTCAAATCCCTCTTCCCACCATCGATATTTGATGAAAATTATGATGAAAGTAGATTTTTAATAGGCTCAATAATGGTTTTTATCAATGAGGAAGACAAATACAATTTTGGTTTTATTTTAATTTTATTACTAGATATTAGGTAGGTATATATTGTTGTTATTGTCATATCTAATTTTTTGTGAATTTTCTGCTTTTAGAAAATTAATATATAACTTTAATAGTTAATGGGTCTACTATAAGTAAAATATATGTTAAATATTAGAACACTCAATGTAAATGGGCTTGTCCGTATTTTATAATAAATAAATAAATAAATAACTAATATAACTGATACGGCGATATCGAATAGTCATAATAATAATACATGTATGTATTATCTATGTGAATAGTCCGCATTATCAATTATTATCATCACAATAATATAAATTAAGTAGGTAGCACAGATATGTATAATGTTTATTATACATATCTGTGTAGGAAGGTAATTACGTTATCATTTAGGCTGTATTCACTAGAAAAATATTAAATAATCCTATAATTGAAATTATGTAAACTTCTTTGTTATAAGTGTATGAAAGTGTACAACCTTAAACTCTCCCCCCCCTGAAATATTTTTTTGTACACGCACCTGAACAGTCTCACTCAGTATGTAATCGAAATTATTGATTTTGATGAAAATTAAACTTTTAACTTACTGTGATCGGTTGGTGTTATCAGTTTTCGCTTATCATTGTTTCTTAAATATTAAATTATAAAGAAAAATTTATATTTTAAAAATCTATATTATTTGTTTATTTAAAGTGGTTTAAAATGTCTGTAAGGATTTATTAATGTACTAGGTATAACTATTATATGTCTATAACATAGGCCAAGTATTTTTTCATAGGTACTTATATTAATTATTAATTACTTTGTACAATTTTAAGTTATGAAGTATGAATATAACGATGAGTAAATGGTAAAAATTCACATTTTATATTTTTTTTTTTTAGTTTCTGTTCGTGTTTTTTAATTTCCAATTGACCCAAACGGACAAAATAATTGGTTATACAATTGCCGCAGAGACAAAAGACATTGACATCCTATACATTTTTCAGAGTTATGTGAGTTCAAGTAATATTATCAATTAAAACATTACAGTATTAAATAATAATTTATTAACACAGTATTGTTGTGTTATTATTATTTTATATAGTTTACTTTTGAACAAATATACTCACTATGTAATATCTTATAATATTATTTAGTTAATAGTGTATATAGTTGAGGTAGCTATGTATTCAAATAAATTGTAATATGAGTCTTGTAATTTTGAATCTTATATCTTTTATATCTTATTCAAAGATAGTAAAAATGTACTATTATAATATAAACATAAAGTGATATTTTGTGATGTAATATTATAATATTTTCAGTTCAGAACCACTAAGACCTAAAGACTACCATGAATTATTTGTTGCCACATCTAGGCTTATGAGTTTTATATCAGGCTTAGAAACTATTGTTGTTTTTGAAACTGTAAGTTTTATTAAGTTTTGTTTGGTAGTTGTTTAATTATGATTAAAATAATTTGTTTAAGCTACAATCAATAAACTTATCCAGCGGCTATTCTTTTGGACCCTTCGCCTTGGACCTTCACAAATGCATATTATTAGCGACTATTAACATGTACGGAATTCCAAATTATCAGATATAGCTGCTGAGTATATTTTATTATCTATTTATTATTATAAATATTGTTAAAATGTGTTTTAAATTTTTTATAGAGAAAATAACAATAGTCTTGTCTCAGTAGCATTCGATCATTCACAGACCTACTACACTCAATGTAGTGAATAAATTAAAACCAATCAAAGTTTACAGCTATTTTCACATCTAAATAATGGTCAGTCTAATATTGGCAATACTTCAATCAAATAATCTCTAAAAAAATAAAAAGTAATTTTCATTTCATATTAATTGTACCAAATACTTAGTATGCCAGGTGATCCATTTAATTGGGTACACTTATTACCTCGAAAAGTATTAACTTTTTCTAAAATTTGTTTTCTGGAACATTTAAGAAACAAGCTGCTCTACAATTTTTTATTTATGTTATTTATTGTCACCCTTATTTTTGGGGGGTAAACCACTACCTACTTTTGATTTTCAAATGGCAACCTATATTCAAAATTCCATAAATAGTTAAATAATTAATAATAACCAAATAATTTATATTTCTTAGCATATCTATGTCTTATAATAACCCATTTAAAATAATCTCTCCTATTAAAATAAATTATTTCTAAGTAAAATAATAAATTTGTATATTTTTTTTTTTACGTATTCCTTCATTTAATTTTTTATATGCAGTCGTTTTATATTTTAATTGTGATATACCTAATGATGAATTTTTAATTTGAAACCGATTGTATAATACACTAATTATAATACTTCAGGTGCATTCATTAATTTATTTATTTTTTATTTTTATATCTACAATTTTTATTTACATATTTTTCTTATTTATACTTAAATGCAGTAATGCAACTTTCCAATTATACTTGCCCATTATCTAATCAACCATCAAAAAATACCAAATTCTTTTCATAGGCTAGTTCAGTTTTAATGAAGCAGAGCTTTGTGTTGCAATCGTTTTGCCGACTATTCGCCAGGACATTTTTCCTTTAAAAACTAGTGCAATTGTTTTTCAATATTTATTATGATACAATTAGGAGAATTTTATATTAAATGTACTCCTTCTGATTTTCGGATCAAGAATATCACTGGGAGATTTTCTGATAGAATAGTGGTTTTAACGCTAAACACTTTTCTAGGTCACCTTCACCAAATGTAGTGATAGTTGAAAGGAAGGGTTCAGTGGGTTATTATTTACTGAAGCACCACTCTTCCCCATGTAACTATTTTGAATATAAAAAATGATAACTACTATGTTAAACAAACAAACCAAAGAGGTCAAGGTTAAAATCACCTCTCAAATTTTTGGAAAATAAGAAGAAAAAGCCTGGCTATGGAATATTCTTGAATTTAATTAGTTATCTCTTATTATCAATTATGATTTTGTTTTATCAAGTCATTTAAAATATCATGGTCAAACTATATATTTATCAAATAAAATTCAAAATGAAGTTTTAAATTTGCTAGGTTCAAAAGTAAGAAAAGAAATAATTTATAAAATAAAAAAACCAAAATATTTTTCTATAATTTTTGATTCTATTCTGGACATTTCACATAAAGATCAGCTCTGTCAAAATATCATGTCGGTTACTGTAGAATTTGATGAATGATATCTTAGTAAATTAAAATCAATTAAGATGTATTTATGGTCAACCATGTCCTAAGAAAGATTGACAAACTACAATATTATCAATTGAGAATAAAATAACTCAAAAGTTTTTTGAAAGAGACTTGAAAAAACTTTGAAAACATTATAGATTTTGCTTCTATCAAATCTAGAAAAATTAAATTTTAAAGTCATATAAATACTTATTAATAATCTAATAAATAAATCCTTAATTCATTAAATAAATATTTTTAATAATAATAATCACACTATTTTTTACTGTCTAAAATCTAAATTATCATGTAAATAATTAAATAAATGAGGAGGGGTCGAAATTGTTAACCTTGCTCCCAGATTCAAAATCAAAATGACATGACTTATATACCTCCTACTTACCACCTAGATCTACTGAACAACTTTGGAGCAAAATACTACATTTTGTTAGAGTAACCTAAAGGTGATTTAGGGGTCATATCTAAAGTTTGATAGTCATTCCGAGCTAGTTCTTTTGAAAAGGATTTTATAGTATCAAACTATGGAGGGGACTTGTTTGCGGTTCCCAGCCAAGTTTGTTGTTAAAATCACCAAATCCCATTGAGGTATATTTTATCAAAAAATTATAATGGGAAGTATATTTAATATAAATTGCTCCTAATAGATCTATGTATCATAGTGATGGTCCAGCAAAGTATATTGAAAAACAATGACTAGTTATTAAATGACAAAAATGTCTCATGAAAAATAGTTGGTTGCAAATTAAATGGCTATAGACTCCATTTTTAAGTTTAAAAAATATCTTATTTCACCCATATTCACAATTTTTGCCAGTCATCCATTCCTATAATATTGTGATATCTTGCCAATTACCTTCCAATGTCTTCCAATGTTGTTTTCTTAAACTAATTTTCTTTGTTTTTATTAAATTCTAACCTTCATTTTATGAACATTATTAAGTGTGTTATCTGTTTTTTCCCATTTGCATGCTATAGTTTTTATAGTCCCTTACACTAGGGTGGCCTTATTTTTTGATATTGGATTTTTTTCAGTCTTACCCCCTAAATTGGTTTAAATATGTATATAAATGAAGTATACAAAATTTCATATCGATAGATTAAGTTTAACCCGTGCCCCCCAGCCCTCAAAGTTCAAATATATGGTTCTGTTCAAGTAACCACAGTTTTTTTTAATTGATTGACTGCTATCTCGTTGTTATCATTTCTTAAAAATATAAATTTCTGACATTATTTATAGTAAATTAAATTGACTATAACTTTTGTTCTATGTAGTTTTTTGATTAATGTAATATTTATTAATATAACTGATTAAGAAACATGCAAGTTTTTAAAAAGCGTAACAATATTACAAAATATCTAAAATATTGTTATATTTTTATAATTTATTTGTTCTCCAAGTTCTGATAGCGATTCTGATGCTAGAGAAAATATTTCAAACAAACCGTTAGATGCAGAAAAAACTTCCGAATTCCCAGACCTTCCTACATTTAAAAATAGAGGTAATAAAAATTGTATAACACCGAAACTTGCAATTGCATTGGATAGGTGTAAAATAAGTGATCGCGATGCAGTTCATATATTAACTATTTAATTATACTAATTATACTGTAGAAGCATTAGGTATACGTGTAAGTGATTTAATTTTAAACCGGACATCTATTAATCAAATACGCCAGTGTTTACGTAAGGACAAAGCAGATCAACTTCGAAATGAATTCAATTCATCAGAAGTAGGTCCAGTTGTTGTTCATTGGGATGGTAAGCTGCTCCCAGATTTAACAGGAAAAGAGCTTGTTGATCGTTTACCAGTAATTGTTTCTTTTAAAAATTCTGAAAAGTTGTTAAGTGTTCCTAAGCTTATATCCAGAACTGGTCAAAATTAAGCGGAAGCAGTGTTTAAAGCACTTGAAGAATGGGGCCTTATTGATAATATACAAGCTTTATGTTGTGATATAAAGGCTTCGAATACAGGTCGTCTAAAAGGAGTATGTATAATTTTGGAACAGCTATTAGAACGTGATATTTTATACTTTCCTTGCAGGCATCACATTTACGAAATTATACTTAGATCTGCATTTGAAGTAAATTTTGAAGTTACATCTGGTCCAGATATTCAAATTTATAAACAATTTTGGCCAAAACTTAATGTTAATAATTATAACACCAGAATAGAAGATATAATTGTCAGTGGAATATTAAATGATGTAACTAATGTTATGTTATTTTTTTATATGGACCAATTACGCAAATATCATAACAGAGACGATTACAGAGAATTATTGGAATTAGCTGTGATATTTCTTGGTGGTGCCCCTACTCGTGGCATATCTTTTCAATGTCCTGGTGCAATGCATCATGCTCGTTGGATGTCCAAGGCCATATATTCATTAAAAATATTTATGTTCCGTAAACAATTTAAATTAAAAAATTATGAAGAAAAATCAATCCATACAATTTGTATATTTCTTATACGATTATATATTAAAGCTTGATTTTGTGCACCTATTGCCGCTTTAGCTCCATTTCAAGACTTACAATTTTTGAAAAGTCTTTTCAGTTATGAAAAAATATATAAAAACATTTCTCAATCAACTTTAAGAAAACTATGTGGACATTTATGGTATTTAGCACCTGAAACAGCAGCATTGGAATTTTTTGATCCTAATATAACAATTGAGACAAAAATTAAAATGGTCGATGCTATAAAATTAAATAATTTAACTTCTGAAATCAATAAACGCTAAATGAAGTAGATCAATTCATGAAGAAAGAAATAAATGATTTTATTTATAAAGAATCTACTTCATTTTTTTCGCGATTTGGAATAGCAACATCATTCTTGGAGCAACAATGTGGGATAAAAATGAAGATTTTCATAAGGCCTTGAAATTGTAAATACATTTCGTGTTACAAAGGATACGGCAGAAAGAGGGGTAAAGCTCATGGAGGAGTATAATATGGTCTTAACAAAAAATGAAGATCAAAAACAATACGTGCTTCAAGTTGTCGAAGATTATCGCCGTAAATACCCGAACAGTTTAAAAAGCACAGTTATAAAACCATTATAATTATTTTTATTTATATACTTTAAAATATAAATGTCATTTTGTAATAATATTATTTAGTTGTTATGTTTTTCAAAAGCTTGCATGTTTCATTGTTTCATAATCAGTTATATTAATAAATATTACGTTAATCAAAAAACTATATAGAACAAAAGTTNATTTTGTATACTTCATTTATATACATATTTAAACCAATTTAGGGGGTAAGACTGAAAAAAATGTTATAAAAAAAAATCACCTATATGACGAAGGGCCACCCTACCCTTACACACATATATTTACATGGACAGTACTGTACATACTATTTATAATTTATTAAATGCATGTTTATCCTTTTTAATTATTTCATTGGTATCTTATTTTTTCCATTTTATTATTGCAATTAAGAACTAATGATATGTTTGCAATTTAAATATTCTCTACTTATATTATATGAGTTGGTGGTAGTATCATTCTATTTGAAAATGTTGATGCAAATATTAATTACATAATTGTCTGATACAGATAAATTTCAAAACTTTAAGTCTGTTTACTGTGTTCTAATATATTGAATAATGTCATTTATATTATTATTGGAATTCATTCTTGAGCTTATAAACTTAATAATTACAAAATTACAAACATTAGTTTTTTTTGTCTAAAATAATATGTTTTATTTTCAACTATATTATTATTGTTTTGTGTAGAGGATATAGGTTAATAGTTATGAACCTGGTCTAGCTGATAGAGAACTGATTAATTAATATTAAAATTGTATCATACATTATATAGTCAGCACACATAATAATATAAATGTAAGCTGAAAACATTATTTTAAACAGATAACATTTTGAACAAGCTAATATGCATGTATATAAACATAACAGTAAAAAATATATAAATGTTAACTATATTTTAATAACTATTCTTTTGTCTAAAACTTTATTTTGAACAAATATTTCATGTTAATTAATTTTAAAAAGTAAGTATATGTGTATGGATACTTACCAGATATAACACAAATCAAAAACCAATGAACACTAAATATAATTTAAAAAAAAAAAAAAAACATAAAATTGCCACTTGAGTTAATAAATTAAAATTAAACACTAATTATAAAAATAAATTATGCTAACAATTAAACTTGTACAAAAAAGTGTATTTATTTGTATGACTGAAAAAGAATACAATAAAAATAAAAATTAGACACAATTAATATTAATAATACTGTGTCAACAAAACAAAATAATAAGAAAAAATACTGAAATTATGATAAATATGACGAATTCAAGTTTTCTTTGGTAATTGACTATAATTATTTAATGTTGAGACTTTTTATCTACATTATAGATGCTGACCAATCAATAAACAAATCTTCAAATTCGTCATTAAATTATTTTCATGGGATATTCAGCATGGATGGATGGCCTCAGTCACAGTACATAGTTGGCACAACATTTCACTTATGCATAAGGTAGCAGCATCATCTACATCCAGTATGTGAATTGTTTAATGCGGTCCACTCATTCAGTTTTTTCAGTTAAGATTATGTCTAGGGGGTTTTCAGTTTCTTTTGATAACCTGTTCATCCAATTTTAAGTTTTCTCATTGGATGAACAACTCTGTCTAGTGAAGCTGATGAAAAACACACTAGTCATAAAAAAAAATTAAACTGAATAAAAAAAAACCAACTGGACATACATCACATGATGTGTGGGCTACTGTTTTAGGTGAGAAATTAACAAAATAGAGGGAAAATTTCAAATATATCTGTATGCAAAGATATAGTAATTGCTAATAAAAAATGATTCTGAGCAGAATTTGGTTGTACATGTTTTGAAAGGATGTAATATTTAGGATTTGAAAATACAATGAAAGTCACTTATTAGGAACATGGATAATTGTATTAAATCAATCAAATATTAAAACCAATCTTTTATTAGGAACAATTGGTTAATTGACACGTTTTACCTTGGTCCCAAAGTATTCCTAACAAGTAGCTCCTACTGCAATGAATTTTATACATTTTTCTTTTTTTTCTCAGGAAAATGAGAAAATGTACTAAATGTAGGTATTTGTTTAAAAATTCCTTTTTCCCTGTAAACAGATCTTCTACCAGCAATTTTGTTCCAACATTTAATGATGGTAATGATTCTAAAAGAAAATTTCACTAGGGAGGTACTTTAAAGCGGTCATTTTTTTATTTTTCCAAGAGTTTTCCCTGCAAATGTGAAAAACTTAGATAAAATATGGGAAAACAGTACAATATTAAATTATTAAACAAATATTATTAAAAAAAATATAAAATGCTTATTTTATTATTTTACCATTATATGACACATATATATATATATATTGTTAACAAAGCATTACTGTCAACTGACCTCTGCTCAGAGTCATCTTTATGTTAACAATGGTTTATCATTGCTTACATTATATACATTAAATTCCCTTCTGTTTTTACCTTCCCAATTTCTCACTTACAATAGTGGCTGCATCTATCCTAGGACAGCTTTTTAATTCAATATTCTATAGGCTTAAACAGTTCCATTAAATAAACATAATTATCAACAGGCGCTCAATATTAACTATAACATGTATATAAAAAATTTCAATTTAAATACTATTGAAATAATTCATAAACGTATTAAAGAAAAAAAGAAAACACAACTCATCTAATAATGTTGTAAACTATTTTAGTATGAAATATCAAATAATATATCTAACAAATTCTCTAAAATTCTGAACAATAATACAGGTAATGTAAAATTTGCTTTTAAGACTAATTTATTCAAACATTTAAAAAATAGAACTAAAAAATTCACAAAATTTCCTCCTTCTTTTGATAATGCTGGTATATAATGTTTAAACTTAAATGTAACTGTAATAAATGTTATATAGGTATGACAAATAGAAATGTTAAAATAAAATATAAAGAACCCATTTCTGACAAAATTAAAAAAACTGCTCTTAATTCAACTTTTGCTAAACCTGTTTTAGAAAATAACTATAATACAAGTCTTGATATAAATACAGACGTGGAAATATTAAATACCTTAAATGGAATTTACATGAATTACACAATGAAATAAAGAAAAATAATATCAATAATATTTTTAATGTACAAATTAATTGTAAAAATATAATCTTATTTTAATAAATTTTAGATAATAAATATTAACCAAATGATTGATATTTCTTAATATATCTATTTCTAATAATAACTCATTTTAAATTATCTCTCTATAAAAATAAATTATTTCAATAAAAAAATGACCAATTTGTATAATTTTTTCTATGAATTCCTTCATTTAAATTTTTATATTCAGGAGCATTTTACATCATAATTGTGATATAACTGATAATGCATTTTTAAATCTAAATTGTATAATATATATTATAGTACTCCAGAAAACTCATTTATTTATTTACGAGTATTAACCATTTAATAATTTTGTTTTTACTTTACTTATTTTTAATATTATTATTAATTTATAATTATTAGTTATAAAGATTGAAAATCGGGAATTATTTTAAAAATTTCATTCTAGAATTGCAATAAATTATATATAAGATTTAGTAAAATATATTAAATATATTTTAGGGTGGTCCTTATTTTTAATATTTTGAAATTGTGGGCCAAATACCCGTCCATTTTTTTAGTACCACAAGAAAAAAAATTAGCCAAAATTTTATTAGGATTGCCTAACTCCTTCATGTCCCTCAAGAGGGTTGAACAACCACCAAAGATGGTAGTTTTACGATTTTTTTGAATTTAAGTAAAAAAAAAACATTTAGCATAAAACTTTTAATGACCTTTATTGAAGAAATCAGAATTTACAATAAAGAATGTATACATTTTCAAAAATAATTTATTTTTTAGAAAAAAATTCAAAATAACAAAAAATGTATTTAATTAAAAATTTAATTTTAAAGATATCTATATAAGACATTTGACTATATTTTGAACATTACAACAAGAATATTTGAATAGTTATATAACTCTTTTTTTTCGAAAATTTTGAATTCTTTTTTTCCTAAAACATAATTTATTTTTGAGAATGTATAAATAAACATATTTTGATTGGAATACTGATTTCTATAATAAAAATTATAAAACTCCCATATATGGGACAGTGTTAAACAAATCACTAAAATGGTTCTTCTGTAAAATGTATGTATTTTGACTTATTGGTTTACGAATAAAAAGCCGAATTAATCAAAGGGAATTTTTTGACCATCTAAGG
>CABPRJ010000594.1:0-15448 GCA_902439185.1 Cinara cedri
CGTGAAGTACTGTGTATAACACTTCTATAATATTATAGATTGGCCATATAAAATTTAATATTATTTATATATATTATATTAAAATATTGAGTGACTTCAGTAATATACATTATTAACATAGGCGAATCTATTAGACGAATATTAGGTAGTTCTTTAACCTCTTTAAGTCTCTAACCGTAAATCTTAAACTCTGTGATCCATAAATGCCTCATAGTCATTACACGTTTCACAGATGTTTTCCATTTAAAATAACGATATTTATAATATTAAATATTACCTATACTTAAACATATAAAAAAATATATTTATCAGTTAAACGTTATTTTTTATATTATAGTAAATGTGATGTAATATATAAAAATTATTAATTTGTCTTGAATTAATATGTATTTAAGTTCAATTTATATTGCTTATTTTTGCATATAAATCATTTAGTTAGATACTTCTATTAGTCAACCAATATTTTGTTAATTTATTATAAAATATTAAAAGAAGTTTCATTATAAATGATTAGTTCCTTACTCTTGAGTATTGCTGACTTCTAATTAACTCTAAAAATTACGATATTATTAATTGACAATAATTTATATCGATAATATTTTTTTTTTCAATTTATAAATTGTTTTTACTTAATACTTGTCGTACCATAAGTACTAAAATGAGTATTATGGGTCCTACACAGGTCGACACGAGATATCCCCCTAATGCGCCTATGGGAAATAAAGCCAAAATAATGATACGTACTCGTATTAATAATACCTACGTAAAGAAAATTCTGAATTTCCTTTTTTCTTTTTATGCTCTAGCACAATATGGTAAGTAATTTTTTTAAATATAATCTATACAGTTGTAATTAGAGAACCCAGCTAACTCAGAAAAATGGCAAACCCTAAAATAAATAATGCAATAAATATATATATTCATTAGTTTTTTTATTAAGTAGGTACATTTTTTTACTGATTAATGAAATGAGTAACCTTTATTATCTACTATCTGTATACAAATTAATTAATATTCCATTATAAATAATTTAATAACTGGAGTTTAATTATTATATTATACATACATAAATATATTTTAGATATATAAAAACAAATGCATATGTTCGAGAGCACAAGCGAATGTCGTTAAGTGAGTGCGTCTCAGTGCTAAAATCGCTTCAGATTCCCGAATTGGTTAATTTTANACGAGTGCAGGGTGTTCCATGCCTGTCCTCTGTATCCATATCTAAATCAAAAGAACGGATTAGCACGTCGCCGAAGAGGCCATACAAGCCACTGCATACCTCGCTCGTATCTACACCACTACTGGCCACATCTACAGTGAGCAAATATTGTAAAAATCTATACGCTCTTGATGTGTATCGGAAATTCAGTGCAATCATGATTCAATCATGAGTGCAATCAATTCAGTGCATCGTCAAGATCGGAGAATATACCAAGTGGCCACGCACTCGACAAATATGTTTTCCCTGCTCTAGTGACAGCAATTGGGCCAATCGTTGCAAAGAACCTAAGAAATGCTCAGTGAGTTCACACTTACACCACAAACTACTACACCCAGATCTATGACATCGTCCCGTCTTCTAATTCGACACCTCCAGCCACGTCGACATCGCCTTTGTTTGGGTACGGTTCACTATTGGTTTTGCTAGGTATTGTTTCAATTGTTTCTGAGCCGATACCGTAAACGAGGCACTTGCTGCACAAGCTAAGCTTAACTGTGCTCTCGCCAGCGGGTCTGAGCTCAATGCCTTTACTCACTCATTATGACTGCGGTACAACGTTTGGCAACCATGTGGATTTTGGGTGACGAAATCGGTGACCTTCGCCATAAATACCAGCGGGGACATTAAGGTCCTTGGTCTCCTTTAGGGCACGGTTAATTACTATTTTAGCTGTGAACCGGCCCTCGATATCCCAGCCGTCTTCACTAAACACGGCATTCTGTTACTGATTACCCGGTTTTACGATTCGCTCAGTTTTTTCGCACCAATGATTTTTTCGGACAAAACCATTGTGCTACGCACTTGGCAAAAACGGGGTTTTGTGTTCGAAAATTATATGTTCGAATGCTGTAAGTTCGAACGTCAAGAGTTCGAAAGATTATACACTAGAAAGATAGTATGTTCGAAATTATTGAAAAACAAAAACAAGAGGAATTATAATATTTATTAATTTATCATTTGTTTTAAAATTAAAATTTCAAAATTNACTTGGCAAGAACGGGGTTATGTGATCGAAAATTATATGTTCGAATGCTGTAAGTTCGAACGTCAAGAGTTCGAAAGATTATACACTCGAAATATAGTATGTTCGAAATTATTAAAAAACAAAAACAATACGAATTATAAAATTTATTAATTTATCATTTGTTTTAAAATTAAAATTTTAAAAATTCATACAATTTAGTGTTAATAATTAATGTAAATGTTAATAAAGAAACTCCTAAAAACTTGAATTGTACGATATTCCTCGTACAAACTCAATAATACTGAAGCCTGTATTTTTTAGTCTGAGAACTAAATTTTTAATTCTTTGTTCCCGTTTTTCTTTTCTTATATGTTCAGCCTTGAATGAGTTGTTCTATAGAGTTTTCAGTATCATTCTCAATTTTTTTGAACTGTCTTATCAACTTGTAAACCCCTGGTTGTTTCGATACTAATCTGTGAACATTTTTTAAGGGTCATGTTAGGTAAATAATTAAATAACAATTATGTTGTTGACCAGAAGTGTGGATTCCTGATTAGGTTGATTAAATGTTTAGGAACTTCCATTTCTTACATGATGGTCCATAGTTTCTTTCATCAAAAGCTTTATTATAATCAATGAAACACAATACCATGAGTTGATTAAATTCTCTAATTTCTTCTATGAGTTGGTGTATGTTTAAAATTTGTTCACCCTCTCCTTTAACCTTGACAAATCCAGCTTGTTCTGGTGATATCTAACTACCTACGTAGTACTTCAGCCTTACATGGATGATGTTCAGTAGGACTTTGGAAGCATGCGAGATTAGGGAGATGGTGCGGTAGTTGTTGCATTATTTTTTATGAAGTGGTTTAAATATGAATTCCACCCATTCTTTGGNTTAAATTCTCTAATTTCTTCTATGAGTTGGTGTATGTTTAAAATTTGTTCACGCTCTCCTTTAACCTTGACAAATCCAGCTTGTTCTGGTGATATCTATTTACCTACGTAGTACTTCAGCCTCACACGGATGATGTTGAGTAGGACTTTGGAAGCATGCGGGATTAGGGAGATGGTGCGGTAGTTATTGCATTATTTTTTATGAAGTGGTATAAATATGAATTCCACCCATTCTTTGGGCCATGAATAGCTCATCACCTTAGCTTGAAATTCCTAGTGAGCATCATAATTTCTTTGACTTATTAACACAAGTATAACAGGCAAATATAAGTTTTCCGTTAACCATATAAAATTTCTATGAATATTTGTAACTAAATTACAATGAAAAAGCTCTCTAGGATAATGGAGCAACTGTTATAGGTAATTTAATGTATACGTGTAAGCAAACATTTTTAATGATAGAACGGTTCTGAACAGAATTCAGTTGATAGTGACGCTTTGTCAACAATATACATGTTAAATTATGGTAAAATAATTAAATAGGAAAGATATATTATCTTTAATAATATTTGTTTAATATTGTACAGATTTTCCTGTTTTTCCTACGGTTTCCTGAATTTTTCCCAGTTTATCACTTTGACTGGGAAAACTATTGGAATCAAGAATGAGCTCGTTAAAAGACTTTCCTAGTCAAATTTCCATCCATAAAAAGTGCTTTCATTGTAAATTTGAGCAAAATTGCTGTTAAAAAAGTTGTCTTCAGAAAAAATTCCGTAACTCATTAACTACTTTATTAATAATTTCACACATTTTCCCGTTTTCCCTCCATTTTTTTGTCTCGGTTTTTCACATTTGATGAGAAAACTTTTGAGAAAATCAAAAAATATCTTCCTTAAAGTACCATCCACCGAAAATTATAATTTCCCTTCGAGAAAGGGTTTATATCGTATATATCGGAGTAAGCTTTCTTTAAAAAAAAAAAAAAAAATACATCTTTGTAAAACCATTACATTCATCGCTATACTCAGAATTTAAAATTATAATGTTACCAATTATTAATATTTCTTTTTTTTCTCTTTTAACTCTAGGACTAGATCAGCTAGAAAAAGGTAAGTTTTATTTTAAATATTTCATATAGCCGTATTCAGAAAGCCTATATAATAAGTTAATGGTGAATTCAATACTATATTACATTTTCACTGATTTCTAATCTGAAAAAAATGTTAACCCATCTTCTTCTTATTCATTTGGCCCTTAATACTCCTAATAATTTGAACCGCCATCACTTAATCTCTCCATTTTTCTCGGTCCCTGGCTAATTCTCTCTGTTCTTGAACTCCCATTCTTTCCAGGTCTTCTTCCGCTGTGTCTAATCATCTTTTCCTTGGTCTATCTNAATTTTATATCGTATATATCGGAGTAAACTTTCTTTTAAAAAAAAAAAAAATACATCTTTGTAAAACCATTACATTCATCGCTATACTCAAAACTTAAAATTATAATGTTACCAATAATTAATATTTCTTTTTTTTCTCTTTTTACTCTAGGACTAGATCAGCTTTTTCTAGCTTGAGGTAAGATTTATTTTAAATATTTCATATAGCCGTATTCAGAAAGCCTATATAATAAGTTAATAGTGAATTCATTACTGCATTACATTTTCATTGATTTCTAATCTGAAAAAATGTTAACCCATATTCTTCTTATTTATTTGGCCCTTAATACTCCTAAGAATTTTAACTGCCATAACTTAATCTCTCCATTTTTCTCGGTCCCGGGCTAATTCTCTCTGTTCTTGCACTCCCATTCTGTCCAGGTCTTCTTCCACTGTGTCTAGTCATCTTTTCCTTGGTCTATCTCGGGTTTCTTTACTGTTAGCTTTCATTCCAGCACTGCTTTATTAATATCATCCTCATTTCGCAGCCACACGTTTCAAGCCGTTTTTATTTGTGATTTTTTGTCCTCCTATGAAGTTTACTACTAAAACCATGTTTATTTCTTCCTATAACACCCTGTTATATTTTCTTCTCTATGTTCCTTGTTCATCATCATATACCGGTCGTACTAAACCTAATAAATCATTTTCCTTCCAAATTGACATGATTTAGTTTCAAGTGTAAAACCCGTTTCAGTTTTCTGATTTAGTTTTGTCCCAAGTTTATGTACCTAATCATACCACAATATCCGTATTGAGTTTAAACATCATCGGTGTACTGNTCCTCCTATGAAGATTACTACTAAAACCATGTTTATTTCTTCCTATAACACCCTGTTATATTTTCTTCTCTATGTTCCTTTTTCATCATCATATACCGGTCGTACTAAACATAATAAATAATTTTCCTTCCAAATTGTCATGATTTAGTTTCAAGTGTAAAACAGGTTTCAGTTTTATGATTTAGTTTTGTCCCAAGATTATGTACCTAATCATACCACAATATCCGTATTGAGTTTAAACATCATCGGTGTACTGTATTGAATTATACTACTTTAATGAGCTCCATTTCATAGTATCATGATTGGGAATAATATAAACTATTATATTCCTAAATCATATTATTTGTCTATAAAATAAATTCTTTACATTTATGAATATTAAATAATGTATTATTTATATAATAATAACTATGGCCAATCAAGAAGTCTGTGCGAAACTGCTCTGTTATAGTCTTTGCATTCCTTGATATTGTGACTGCACCTCTACACGTCACTGAAAACTGACCATTGCCCACTTAGTTTAAAACAATCTCGGCATAAATAAAATTAGTTTACTATCGATATCAATAAAGCTCATTATAAGTATCATATAATATAGATGGGGCATCTGAAACGAAATAATACTCAGATAACCCAACCTAACCTAACAGAATAATGATCTTTTTCTGTATTATATAGGTACTATAAATAATGTTATTATAATTTATAAAAAATTATAAAGAAACCTATTATTAATATTCTCTTTTTTTTTTTTTCTAGAACAAACATCTCAAAAATAACTACGTAGGTTGTTTTTTTAAATATTTCATAGTCATTATATATTGTGTTTGTTGATATAAAGTTTCTCAACAAATGTGAAAAAGCGAAAAAAAAAACTGAGGAAAAGAGGGAAAATGTATGAAATATAGGTATTAGCTAAAAATATTATGGCCTTCTTTTTTCTTGTGGGCAACTTTTCTGTCAGCAATTTTCCGACAACTTATAATGATAAAGAAGGATAAATCCTAAAAGGAAATTTCAATGGAAAGATACTTAAAATAAATTTTTTTCCAATTTTCTCAGAAGTTCCCAATAAATGTAAAAAACCGAAAAAAACGGAGGAATACCAGAAAAACGGGATCCATTTTAATTTTTAAATTGGAATAATCGGAATTTTACCATAATATTACATATTATTGTTGACAAAGCAGCACGCCTAGGCTACTGAAAATTGGTATAACATTAAACAAATATTAAATAAAACGTTTTTTTTTTTTTCGAATCGTTTTTTCGTTAGCAATGGTTTATCATTGCTTACAGGTGTACATTAAATTTCTTAAAACGGTGGCTGCGCCCGTCCCTATTATCCTANTTCTCAGAAGTTCTCAATAAATGTAAAAAACCGAAAAAAACCGAGGAATACCGGAAAAACAGGATCCACTTTTAATTTGGAATTTGGAATAATTAGAATTTTACCATAATATTACATATTATTGATAACAAAGCAGCACGCCTAGGCTACTGAAAATTGGTATAACATAAAATAAATATTAAATAAAACCCATTTAATTATTTTACTATAAAATGACATATATATTGTTGACATAGCATCAATATCAATTGAACTCCGTTTAGAATCGTTTTTTCGTTAGCAATGGTTTATCATTGCTTACAGGTGTACATTAAATTTCATAAAACGGTGGCTGTGCCCGTCCCTATTATCCTAGGGCGTCTTTTTATTATATTCTTCGCCTAATAATTAACATAAAAATACAATTTTAAATAACATAAAAGAATATCTACTTATTATTTAATACTTTTTATAATAGATGGCATTCTATAGGCAACAATTGTATCTTTGATCGTGGTACCTTAAGCAAGTATACTTTAATTTGATTCATTAAATAGACAAAAGGTTTNGTCTTTTTATTATATTCTTCGCCTAATAATTAACATAAAAATACAATTTTAAATAACATAAAAGAATATCTACTAATTATTTAATACTTTTTATAATAGATGACAATCAATAGGCAACAATTGTGTCGTTGATCGTGGTACCTTAAGCAAGTATACTTTAATTTGATTCATTAAATAGACAAAAGGTTTTAGAAGTTTAAATACAAATAAATTATTGCACAAATTAATCATATGTTTTCGCTTTTTTTGTACCTACTGATGATTTTGTAAAACTATAACCTGTGGTAAACACACACAACATTATACAATATTCTAGGCTTTTATAATGATATTTTAGATTTTTTATTTAGACAAAATTTATATGTTGTATATATAATATTATCATAAACCTCATAACGTTAACATTATTTAACAGTGGTGTATATAGGAAAAGGCGCAGTGGGCCATAGAACCTCTAGAAATTTCTTTCAAGCACTTTTAAAATTAACAGGAATGTGACATTTTTTTCCGTAAATCGTCTAAAACAAGTTAATCATTTCCTATATTATATGTTTCAAATTAAATACTGATCAGTGATTACCCTGTTTAGTAAAATATTTTTTAAAGCCAGAGTTTTTGAATTTCATTTATTATCATAATAATAAAGGTTTTACTAACGGTTATCTAGATAAAGGTGGTTTTACCTTATCATTAAGACAAATTAGGTTAAGTTCGAAAACACAGGTAGGTGATTGTAGCAGATTGATGTAAATAGCACTGTTAAACAGAAACCCACACACAATCTCTGTCTATTTTCTCACATTTGTCTACGATCGAAACCTAAGTATTTTCATCTTCGTTTACACTCATTCTCTGTTATATTTTCTATACAATTAGCAGTTACCATAATATTTTTTTTTTTTTTTTTTTAATCTAGTGCCACATAGGATCCAAAGTCTCGAATTTATTACAGAAATATTACAATATTAAAGTTTAATTATATACATTTCATGAACCATTATGAACATGGTAGTGTAATATGGTATTTACTATTTCGCCTATCGAATTTTATTTACTAATTTATTATTAACGATTACAATAATATTACTGTTACATTTTTTTCATAATATTTTAAGTACATTATCTATAACATTTATTATTGTACTATTACATATTAAATATCATCTATCTTATAAGTTTAATGATATTAAATGCGATTGATAATACAAAACGTTTAATTTTATTGATCTATCACAAATTTACAATTTATTCAATATAATATACATAATTATAAATATAATACAATACAATGCAATATATTTTTTAATTTTCTTTTAATAAACATTTAGTAGTGAAAAACAAAAATATGGGCGAAATGTCTAGTTCCAACAAAATCGGTTTAAATGGAACTCNTCTATTTTCTCACATTTGTCTACGATCGAAACCAATCCTATGTTTCTTCTAATGTACTCATTATTTATCCGATTGTCACTCTACTTATCCACCTAAGTATTTTCATCTTCGTTTACACTTATTCTCTGATATATTTTTTGTACACCACCCAACACTCGGACCATACAACATAGTTGGTCTCATTACAGTTTTATAGAACTTACCTTTTAATCGTATTCGAATTCTATTGTTAAATAAACACCTGACGCTTCTCTACATTTTATCCAACTACACTTTATCGTATGTTTCGAATTTTCACCAACCACCGTTCTTTTGTACAAAAGACACATAATACACTTAACCTCACTAAACATTTCACCACTTATTGTCGTTAACTATTTTGCTCAGTTTTTCTAAACTTTTATTTCTACTTATCCTAAGTTTTTTTTCTTCAAATGTTATCTACATTATTCTCTCCTATCAAAGCTATATCATCTTCAAACATAATTCACAATAATACCTCTACTAATCGGTTTTCCTCTTGTATATCCTAGAAAGGACAAGCTAGATGGGAGCACTTGTTTTCGATCTGAAGCAACCCTTTTTGTCACCTCGTATGACAGGTAGCGTGGGAATATTGTGATCCTCTCGCACAAGGAAAATTTACTTAAATATTATCTATTTTATTAGTTAAATTTATCTTGCCTCAATAATTTAAATATATAATTTATTCATGAATGAATTATTTGTATGGCCGTAATAGAAGTAAGCAATTTTTTTGGTTAGTTATATTACGGTTATGGTTATTCTCTTGATAACTAGGTTTTTATAGCTCAAAAAGAAATTCTATGTATTTCAGCTATAATGTGAATGGAAATTATTTTCATACAATTAGCAATTACCATAATATTTTTTTTTTTTTTTTTTTTTTTTTTTTTAATCTAGTGCCACATAAGAACCAAAGTCTCAATTTTATTACAGAAATATTACAATATTAAAGTTTTATTATATACATTTAATGAACCATTATGAACATGGTAGTGTAATATGATATTTACTATTTCGCCTTTCGAATTTTATTTACTAATTTATTATTAACGATTACAATAATATTACTGTTACATTTTTTTCATAATATTTTAAGTACATTATCTATAACATATATTATTGTACTATTACATATTAAATATCATCTATCTTATAAATTTAATAATATTAAATGCGATTGATAATACAAAACGTTTAATTTTATTGATCTATCACAAATTTACAATTTAATCAATATAATATACATTATTATAAATATAATACAATACAATGCAATATATTTTTTAATTGTCTTTTAATAAACATTTAGTAGTGAAAAACAAAAATATGGGCGAAATGTCTAGTTCCAACAAAATCGGTTTAAATGGAACTCAGCCTCGCAAAAGAAGAAAATAATCCACATATACCACATTATTAGCTGTTATTTGTGAACAATCCCCCACGTCTGTTCCGTTGTTCATTTCTATCTTTCTCATCTTCTTCTCCTTCGCTTTCATTTCTAAAATTTTAGATCGACCACCCTCGTCCTAAAGACTTCGATTTTACCCAATCCATCACATCGTTTTTTCGGTATTCGACTGTCATTTTTTTGTGAATAGCTTTTAATTGGAACTTAATGAACTTAGTAAGTTCATCTTAACTCATCATAATGATGAGTCTTACTTTGTGGTTAAAAAAAGAAAATATGAGTTTAATGTTATATTAGTTTTTTTTTTTCATAAAGGACTTTTAATATCAAATTTTGACAAAAATCATTGAGTAAAAAAATGATGAAAAAAAACTTTTGTTTTTTTTCGAACATATGTATATTGCCGATTTAAGGACNGAAATGTCTAGTTCCAACAAAATCGGTTTAAATGGAACTCGGCCTCGCAAAAGAATAAAATAATCCACATATACCACATTATTAGTTGTTATTTGTGAACAATCTCCCACGTCTGTCCCGTTGTTCATGTTTATCTTTCTCATCTTCTCCTTCGCTTTCATCTCTAAAATTTTAGATCGACCACCCTCGTCCTAAAGACTTCGATTTCACCCAATCCACCACATCGTTTTTTCTGTATTCGACTGTCATTTTTTTGAGAATAGCTTTTAATTGGAAGTTAATGAACTTAGTAAGTTCATGTTAACTCATCATTATGATGAGTCTTACTTTGTGGTTAAAAAAAGAAAATTTGAGTTTAATGTAATAATATTTTTTTTTTTTCATAACGGACTTTTAATATCACATTTTGACAAAAATTATTGAGTAAAAAAATGATGTAAAACAAACTTTTGTTTTTTTTCGAACATATGTATATTGCCGATTTAAGGACGATGGTGAAGTCAGAACTGAGAAAACTGACCAAGTTTCGAAATTATCGCTTTTTAAAGTTCTGATATAATGCAGATATAATTTGTTATGGTAAATAACCAAATATTGTTTGTCGTAGCTGAATGTTTAAACATGCCTATTTAAATCCTAGGGTTAACGAATTCGAACCCGTGTTTCAGTAAAACATTTTTTGCATTTTTTTTCCATTTTACCTAAACAAGTAAAAAAAAATACATTTTGGGTATACCTAGAAACCTAAGCCATTGCTCGCTCGGACTATTTTAATAATTGCAAAATACCCCTCGATTTGTTGTACATACTTTTCTACCAAAAATCGTGCCCTGATGTAGCAATTGTAGCTAAATTTCTGAAAGAAAATTTTATCTCCATGGAAACTTAATAGGGTCATTTTTGATTTACGTAAGAGTTTTTTCAGTAAATGTAAAAAACCGGGAAAATGCAGGAAAAACGGGAAAATCGGTGCAAATTTAAATAAATATTTATCCACAAACAATTATCCAAATTTCACGATTTCATTGTTTTATATAATTACGGACGACGATTTCTAGCAGAAATAGTGCTCTAATGGAAAAACGACAATGACTCTTTTTGTTTTATATTGGATCTTATTTCTTATGCCAGAAGTTAATTTTCGATTTTACAAATAATTTGCATAATATATGGGGCAAATCGGGAACAATGTACAATTTCACACACATTATGTAGAAATACTATTAACCGAAATCTGCTCAGAATCGTCTTTCATCAGTAATAGTTTTTTGTTACTTACATAAGAGTATTTTAATTAAATACATAAATAACCTTATGTATCCTACTTTCCTAACTTCCCACCCACAATAGTAGCTGCACCCACCTCTGTATCTTACCTATAACTTTTGATCTTGATTCCTATGGTATCATTCCCTAAACTTTTAAGCTTCATTTGAGCTGTTTATAGACATTTTGATTTCCAGGATTATTTTTTCTTTAATTCGGGTATAAATATTTGTAGAATCTTGAAACTTGAGAGAAATTCCTATAGTCGACTTACCTAAACGTGGTAAAATTTTCAAAATATTTTGACCACTTATTTTCGAAAATTTTTTTTTTCAATAAAATATTTAAACGATTTTGTTATTTTAAATAAATACGAATTTCTACCAAAAATATGGCTCCAATTAAAAACGACAAGATAATTTTTTTGTTTAATTTTTATCTAGTTTTTTATCGTATGGGTTGATTAGATTTTGGTTTTCGTAGCAGGTTTTATAATAATTAGGAAAAACATAGGAAGGACGTACAATTTCACACACATTTGTNTTAAAAATGACAAGAGAATTTTTTGTTTAATTTTTATCTAGTTTTTTATCGTGTAGGTTGATTAGATTTTGATTTTCGTAGCAGGTTTTATAATAATTAGGAAAAACATAGGAAGGACGTTCAATTTCACACACATTTGTAGGGTTATAGATCAAATGTTAGAAAGTCATATGTCCTAAAATTGGATATCATAAATTTAAATCTCCAAAATTGCATGTGTTATAAAAATCATATGTCATGAAATTTATTTCTCATAAAATTATGTTATAAAAAAAAACACAGGCAAATTGAAATTGATGTGTTATAAAATTCAAATATAAAAAAACCTATCTTAACACAGGAAAATTATGAAAATTGTAAATATTTTACTTATAGTCTATATTAGACTTCTATATCAAAATAATTGTTTCTGGCATTGGAGTACATCCTTATCATTTCTTATCGCTTATTCGATTCATCTATATTTTTAATTCACTGCGAGAGAAACGTGCTTATTGATATTACCATTGATTTTATAAGATACTATAATATTATTATAAGTTAGGTTATATATATTATTTTATGTGTTATTTTTTCGAATATTTTTCTAATACTAAAGACTATTGCACTCGTCTGTGTCTTTCACGTATAGGTACATATATTTCCCGGTACATCTGGACATTTTTAGCGGCTCTCTCTGAACTGGATAAGCTCAAATTTGGCAATATGTTGTATTTTTTTTAGGTGGATTGAAAGGATAACATTTTGGCTGAATTTCAATATGAACTTAACTTATTTATTTTTATTTCAGATTCTGAGTGGAATGAAAAAAACGGGNGTTAGCCGTTCGTATTTTTGTAGCATTAAACTTCGATCAAATATCTAGGAGGAATTTCGATTCTTCATCCATATATTTTTCAAAAAAATTTTATAGTCCATACATGGATTAAACAAATATAATAGATTTTGCTATTATCGAGTCTGGGTTATTATATCATTTTATGAGTACCAGAATAATATGTTTTATTTTTCTATACTTATTGGTCATTAGGTTGATATGACACTATTAACTCTGGACCCAATTAGTGTACAACCTGTAGAAATCCGGAACCCAACTAGTATAGTACCCACGGGAACCCGGGGCCCAATTAGTATAGTACTGTTACGGGCGTTGTCACGTTTCCTGTTAGTATATCATATTATATAGCATAAAGTATGAGAACTATTGCAGCACAATAAAAGGTAATTTACACTTTAGGTTAAAATAGTTTAGACTCGAACAATGTACTAAGAAACCGCTCGGTAATGTGAACTACTATGGTAAGAAATGTATATTTCAATATTTTGAATATGAATGTAACGTGTAAAATATAACTTTTCTACCAGATGTTTAAGGTGTAACATTTTCCAAAAAGGTAATTTTATCTAGTTGGTACATTAAAGACGTCAATTTTTGTTACATAAAATTTGTATACACAATATTTTTTACCAGAAATATGGCTCTAATCGAAAAATTACAAGATATCAAATAGCATTATTTAAAATTTGTACGGTTTATATTTTCTACCATAAATAATGTTCCGATAAAAAATGTGTGTGTGTGTGTGCGTGTACGTTTGTGTATTTCATTTTTAAACGAAATTTGTATTAGAATTGAATAGAGGTAATTCAAAATTTAACTTAATGAGTACTATTTTTCTGTAGACAATATTGAATTAATTTCGATTATTGATATGATTTATTGATTATAACAATAGGATTTAAGTGATATAATATTTGTGGTCGACATTTTACGGTCATTTATTCCATTAGAGTTTGTTTGCTATAGAAACAAATGTATAGGTCTTTCAAAACACTGTATAAGTTGGAAATTAATTTAATATATTCAATTTATAAGGTATATTATTTACCTAATGTAACCAATAATGATGTATCGCAGACCACATTTTATGCCTGTGCATTACTTCATTTATGTAATTAATTGGTTAAGTATACAGTAGACTCTTGGTAATCCGTAGATATCAGACCAAAGAACTGCTTTCATTTATTGAAAAAATTTAATTAATTTTATTAAAACATATAAATAATACATACATACTGAATCACGTTAATATAACACAATAAACACACTTAACACGTCAACATTAGTTGAATACAAATAAAATATCTAATCGGTTCCTTTGGACTTTGTAAGTTAATTTTATCGTGTGGTCGTACATTATGTTTACACAATCATTAAAATAACAAAGTCTGGACGCATTTTAAATATATCAGGTAGGTAATATAAATTAAAAAACTACTTAAAAACAGTATTGTAAAAGCATTCGAATAGTATTTTAAATGTTTAAAAAAAAAAAATACTCGAACATATTTACGATCATATATTTTCTTGGTTTACAAATATGCAACCCAACATTACTTCTTTTTTATGCCGTATAGGCAATTAAGTTTNCATGATTCCACGATATTTATTCCTTATCAAAACAGTCCCCCTGGCTCTGGTTCACTAAATTTACACTCGTTAGTAATTACTAATTATTATTAACCGTAATAACACTTACAAATGAAATGATACATTGTTTACATGATCTTTCATAGAAACATGATAAACAGTACTCGTACGACCTGTAGTACAAAAATATGAAGTTATTAAAAATATTTATAACCAATCAACTAAAAATGCGTCACTTAAACAATAAACAGGCACGTAAAATTAATGAAGATAAAATGAAAGAATTTTTTGCTGGAGTGAAAGCGCTTTATAAAATCAGTCTGTCTGTCATCTAAATATCGGACCGTGGCCCTTTGTTTTATCAATATGAGAGTCGCCTATCCACTCTTATTTATTTAGTTAATTTAGTTTAAGTTTTAAACGGGCCAGGCCCGACATAATATTTTTCAATAAAAATCGTTTAAGTGGAATATTTAAGTGGAAACAATGAAGTAAAATTACACATAATCATACAAGTTTGGTGACACGAATAAATCTATTTTTAATTCATTAATGGTAATCATAATTCTAATTTAGAGAAAATTGCTGTCATAACTAGAAAACTCCGTTTTCAAATAAAAAGTATTGCATGCCATAGTGTTATGAGAACTCAGAACAGTCAATATTTTCGGCCAAAAGTTTATACGAAAAGTATACCTAATGTTGCCTAATACAGAATACTATAGTCTGTCCCAGGAGAGAACGGTCCGCTTTCCGAAC
>CABPRJ010000595.1:0-14177 GCA_902439185.1 Cinara cedri
TTTTTGTTTATTTTACTCACATTGTTAGAGAATTACTACCATAATATTGTGTTCAAATTTATACAAAAATTGAAATCCATGCACGTATCACACAGAATCCACCCCGCGCTACCGTCGGCACACATCGCGGGATGCAATACACCGAACGGTTGGAACGACGTCATACCACATGCGACCCTGGTACACCGAAAACAATAATTTTTCGGCCTGCTCGGCTATCCTTACCGACTCTTCATTATTGCAACTCGTAGTTAAAATTAATTTTTACGGTTTCTGTTTTCTTAAATAAATATATATCAAATTAAAACACGTAGAAGACCTTTTTTGTTGTATTTTGAATCTAGTCGCTTTTCGATATGAAGGGTAGTTTTCCTAATAATTAAAAGAGACTGGAAAAAAACGTAATACGAACGATTTGACGTCACATATTCGTACGCCTCGGCGGCGGCTGCGCAGTGTTTTAATAACGCACCACTACTCCCCTCCAACCAAAACTTTAGCAGAAATAAAACATTTCAACACTCAGATTTATTTTAAATAATACCACATCTTTTTCTGGATTTTTTAGTATAGGTCAACTGAAAATCATAAGTGGGTAGTGGTACTCAAAAATTAGAGTAACAAAAAATAACACAAATATAGAATTCTAGAGCAGCTTTTTTCTTGAATGTTCTAGAAAACATAATTTTTAGAATGTTAATACTTTAGTATTGAATAATGAGTGTACCCAAATGGATAACCAGGTATACGGCCGTCACCAATGCGTACGAATCTGTGACTTCACGCTGCAATAATACAAATCGCCGTATCCGACGAACCTATAGTCACAAACTAATTTAAGTGATATCAATTTTTGCGACGTAATATATACTTACAATTAATATATAAAAAATGTATTGAATTGGATGTTCCTTTTGGGGGTTATATTCACCTAAAACTTAAATGGTTATGGTATAAGAATGAATGAAGTTAACGCTTGTAATGGAAAAATAATAGTAAAATATGAAAAAATATTTGTATACCAATATATTATTTTAATGTTAAAATATAATACACTTTTTTATATTTTTAAATTCAAGTTTTATTTCCGAATTTCGAATCTTTACGACTATTTTTCAGTTGATAACGACAAATTATAAAATTGAAAAAAAATAAAACCATTGTTTTCGTAAATGTCCCGTTTTTCAGACCTTTTATCCTGGTTATTCCCAAATATTATGAAAACCGCTTGGAAAATCAAAAAATGACATCATTAAAGTAAAACAAAATAAAAAATAAAAATAATTAAACATCGTAGTAAAACCAATACATTCTTCGGTACACTCAGAATCCAAAAAAATTGACTTTTCAACTAACTACGAATACAAAATGTTACTCGTAGTCACAACAAGCATGCAATAATTGACGCGTTAATAAAATATTATCAAAATTTATCGCTCTTTTAACGTTTTCCACCGGTTTTTTTCAATTATAAATAAAAATACAGGGCATATTAAATGACCACTATTTGATTAACCAACTAGATTCAAAATACAACAAAAAAGGTCTTCTGCGTGCTTTGATGAGGTCAATATTCATTGTAGAAAACATAAACGGTAAAAATTAACTTTGACTACGAGAGAAAAAGAGTGACAAAATGAAGAGTCGGAAAGGATAGCCCAGTAGTCTGAAAAATATTTTTGGGTACCAAGAGAACATACGGTACGACGTCTTTATCACCGCTCGGTGTACTGCAGCCCCCCTGATGTGTGCGCAAATTGGTATCTGTATGAAAAGAGTGCGGATTTATATTTTCTTTTAGAAATTGAATTAATAATATGTTTGTAATAATCTATAAAAAAAGAAAATAGTAAAATATGCAAAAATATGTTTTTATACCAATAAATATATAATATAATTATAATGCATTATAATAAAATCGTTATTATTATTATAAATAAATAACCACAATGCGAAATATTTGTACGAATGGAAAGACTATGATGTATTCACTAATGTTACTTTTTTTCACCCTTATTTACAGATTTGTTACTGGTCATTTAGACTTCCAGTACAATATGTTTATTAAAATAAAGCGAATTCGGTGAATTGGCGGGAATAGTTGTAACTTTTTCACAGTGGCACGTCGACGTTGTTTCGCATGCACTCCTGGTACCCAAAAACAATTTTCGACCCACTCGAATGTCCTTTCCGACTCTTCACTTTTGCTACTCGTTGTCAAAACTAATTTTTACGGTTTATGTTTTCTACAATAAATATAGCTATAATCAAAACACGCACCAGACCTTTTTTTATTGTATTTTGAATCTATTTGGTTAAACAAAAATGTCGTTTTTTGATATGTCGTTAAGTCTTCTTAATAATTTAAAAAGACTGGGAAAAAAGAACGATTTCATAGTATTTTGTTATCATGTACTGCCGACGCCGAGGCATACGAATCTGTGATGTCACGCCGCAGCTATACAAATCGCCGTATCTAGCGAACTTATCGTCACAAACTAATTTAAGTGATTTCAATTTTTTCATCGTTATTTTTACATTTTGTATGAAGAAAATGTATTGAATTGAATGGTTCTTTGGGGATTTATATTCTCTTAACATTTATAAGGTTATGTTATAAGAATGTTTGGAATATATTTGTTACATAAAAATAATAGTAAAATATGAAAAAATATGTCTTTATACCAATACGACTCATTTTTGCCACTCGCAGTCGAAACTAATTTTTAATGTTTAAACGGTTAATGTTTTCTACAATAAATATAGCTATAATCAAAACACGCACCAGACCTTTTTTATTGTATTTTGAATCTAGATGGTTAAACAAAATGTCGTTTTTTAATATGACGTGTTGTTTTAATAATAATTAAAAAAGACTGGGAAAAAAAGTCACAGATTCGTACGCCTCGGCGGCGTATACCAGGCCGTGTACTAGATTATCCATTTAGGTACACACATTATCTCGAAAAATATTAACTTTTTGCAAATGTTTTTTTTTAGTACATTCAAAAAAGAAGTTGCTCTAGAATTTTAAATTTTTTCGTAAATTCAACTGGTATAATCTGGTATCAACTGGTACTCTGCGCAATTTCATTCCCGATTTGTCTCATTACCGGGATAGTCAAATTATTCAGTTCTCCTGTAGTAATATAATAATATAGTAATTTCGCCTACATATACCGTGAAAACCAAGATTATTATAAACACAACAAAAAATGTATTAAAATTTTAAAAGAAAATATAATTCCGCATTTTGTGATACAGAAACGGCCCTGTACCACCGCCGGAACACGTCGAGGGGTGCAGTACACCGAGCGGTGACGACGACGTCTTACCGCATGTGCCCCTGGTACCCGTGTACCTACAATTATTCTCGAACTGCTCGGCCGTCCTTGCCGACCCTTCATTTTGTCATTTTTGTCGCTCGTAGTCAAAATTATATTTTACAGTTTCTGTTTTTTTACAATGAATATAGCCATAATCAAAACATACAAAAGACTTTCTTTGTTGTATTTTGAATATAGTTCAATAAAAAATTCGCTATTTGACATGCCGTTTATTTTTCCCGTCTTATTTAGTTATTATAAAACCACTACATACTTTTGATTTTCATATAATATAAAATCAATATAAAAATTCCACAAATAGATGTAGTATTATATATTAGTTTAAAGAGATTTGAGGTTTGAAGAAAATGATTAAAAAAAAAAAACAAAAAATATTTAATATTGACAGCTTAAGAAAAATTGGTCGAACACGGCGGGACACACTATTAATATATTTTATTATTTTTCAATACGGGCCACGGTCCAAAAATAATTACATAATTAAAATAATTAAAATAATTACACACATTTCTCACGATATAATACGTAGAACAATTACGATAATACATATAATTCGGTGAATTGGCGGGAACGGTCCGACGTTATTGTTCCACTGTGGCGCGTCGACGTTGTCCGCATGTTCCCCTGGTACACAAAATCAATTTTCGACCCGGCCGATTGTTGTCCTTTCCGCCTCTTCATTTTTGCTCACGTAATCAAAAGTAATTTTTACGGTTTCTGTTTTCTAAAATAAATTTAGATCAAATCAAAACACGCAGAAGATCATCCAATTGAAAAATATTCTATAATTTAGCAAGTATATATTACGACGAACAAATTGATATCATTAAAATTCGTTTGTATTCGACCATATTTCGCTAGAAACGTCGATTAGGTGTGACGTCACATATTCGTACGCCTCGGCGGCGGTCGTATTCCACGTATACCATTTAGGTGGATACACTCGTTAAGTCGAAAAGTATTCACGTTTTGTGAAAGAGAACTTATTGGTTAAAAGCTATGGTTTTGTTTATTTTACTTACATTTTTAGAGAATATTACTAGCATATCGTGTGTAAGTTTTACAGAAAATATAAATTCGTACTCTTATCACATAGATATCGCCACAGTCGGCGCACATCACGGGCTGCAGTACTTTAAACGATTACAACAACGTCACACCACATGCGACCCTGGTGCACCAAAAATAATTTTTCGGCCTGCTCGGCTGTCCTTACCGACTCTTCATTTTTGCTACTCGTAGTAAAAACTTATTTTTAGAGTTTATGATTTCCACAATAAATATAGCTNCATGCAGGAGACCTTTTTGATATTGTTTTGAATCTAGTTGATTAATAAAAAAGTCGTTTATTGATATGCCGTTTTGTTTTCCTAATAATTGAAAAAGAATGGGAAAAAACGTATAAAGAACGATTTGATGTCACAGATTCGTACGCTCCGGCGGTGGCCGTATATCAGGTGACCATTTAGGTACTTTCATAATCTTGAAACTTATTAACATTTCACGAATTTTGTTTTCTTGAACATATTAGAAACAAGCTGCTCTATAATTTTATGTTTGTGTTTTTCTTTGTCACACTTATTTTTCTGTAAAAAGTAGCCTAGGTTTTTCTCCAAGGTCACATATATCTCTATAACAAAATTCATCAAAATTGGTTCAGTGGTTTTTGCGAGAAAGAGTAGCAAACTTCTATCTACCCATGCAGACTCACATATTTTGAAATTTTTAATATTATATAAGTAGAATAGGATAATATAAATTCTAAATTAAATTTTTTAAACTTTCCCGTTTATTTACATTTTTTCTAGTTTTGCTTAATTATCATAAAAAAAACACGGAAATTCCTCACTCCACTCCAAATGAGTTAGATTAGGTAATGTTAAGTTAGTGCTCTAAAAATCACATATTTTAAAAAAAGTTGATGCTGCGGATGGGAGAGACCATTGTTGTGTGTGAGAAGTTAAGAAGGTAGGATACATAAGGGTTTTTTCATTTATTATTGTAAGCAACGATAGACCACTGCTTGACGAAAGACAATTCCGAGCACAGTTCAGTAATACATAAATTGAAGTGCCGTAAATTTTTGGGGATTTCATCAAATTTAAACAAACATTTGATTACAAAATGCTTAGTAAAAAAAAAAAAAAAAAGTCATCCGATGATTTAGGATATTTTAACACGTCTAGGTAAGTCTAATATAAGTATTATTACAAAGTTTAGTACGTCTACGTGTATTTATAACTGAATTACAGTGAAAAACTCCCAAAAATTTAAATTCCTTAAAACTCAAATGGAATTAAAAGTTTTTGCAATGATACTGTAAGAAAGTATGATTTACTTTAAAAGGCATCAAAAAAGGTATCTTATGAATTTTCGATTAAATCGTTGGTAGAAAACGTCGTCCGTTTTTTTTTTTAACTAATGTAATCGTGTAATTATACGTTTTCCCAAGTTTTTTTCCCATACAAGTTCTTTTATTTAAAAAATAGCGTCAAAAATCAAAAAATGACCTCTTCAAAGTCCCATCTAGTTACCAACTTGAAATTTCAGGAAAAGGTACTGGATTTGTACATCGGAGCCAGTTTACTCTAAAAAACGTGTCCACAATCTAGAAGAAAAAAGAAGAAAGAAGAAAGTAATAAACAGCATTGTAAAACCAATAGCTACGTTCGGAATCTAAAATACATTCAGAATTAAAAATCGCAACTTTGGATTTTCAGTATTTTTATATCTCAATGTTATGGGTTTATCGTTGTATCAAGTATTTATTTTGTACTATAACAATTAAGTAAAAACAAAATCATTTAAATTATTAAAATGGTTAATATACTACGTAAATAAATAAAGTAAATCAATGAATAAATAAAGAATTTATATTTAAAAATATAATAAATGAATGAATGCGCCGCCTAGAGTACTATGATAAGTTTTGTTTCGTGAATAGGAAGACTAAAAATTTGTTTAAAATACAATAAATATCACAAAATAAATAAATAAATAAAAGAAGTTTTAAGAGTTTAAGGGAAAAACTGATTTTGGGTACCAGGAGTGCATGTGGCAAGACGTCGATGAGCTACGCGTTATACGGATTATTGCAGCGCCACGGTCATAGAAGCGGCGGCGGCGTGTATCACGCCGGTCGGGTGAATAGCAAAGGTGGCAAAGGTGTTGATTGGGGGACTTACGGGGGCTTAGTCCCCTCCAATGTTTTTCATGCCTCCTAAAATAATATTCACCTATTTTTAATAATAAAGATATGTATACATATTATACATTTTTTTTTATACAGTATATTATTTAAAAATCGATACCTATATTTTACCATTCGAAACATAAACTTAGAAATAATTTAATCTACTATAGTTTAATCTTATATAAATCCGTGTGTATGTTTCGCGGCAATAACTTGCTATAGACTTTCCATAGGTCTGTCGTGTCTGACCGAATCGGAAAATTGAGTGTATTGATAAAAAGTTATAAACGATACGGAAAACGGTCGTATTTTTAGAATAATGGATGAATGATCTTCCTTGTGGCTTTGGTAGTACTAATTACTAATATATTAAATATTAATATTTATAATAAATTATAAGGTGAGTGTACAGTATTTCTGTTATAGATTTTCGTGTTGGCAAATTATTTGTAGGTGTGGGGGTGTAGCCTATCAACAGCTTGATATGATACAAAATATTTAAGTACCCATAATATTTTCCAAGATACTTACGGGAGGTGGAGAGCCAAAATGGAAAATAATAAAACCCATAGTAATATACATTTTCTGTTATATCCTATGTTTTTAAATTCTGAGTGTAGCAGTTTTCATAGTACCTAGGAAAGCACTAGAGAAAAAGTGAGAAAAACGGGAAAATTTAAGAAAATACGGCTTTCATTATTTTCAATTTTGTTTATTTTCTTTTGTAATTCTGTGAATAATATTCGTAGAGATTTTAAATTCGGTCAGAAAACTTATATTTGTCATTTCTAGACTGTGTACAATTTTCAAACAATTTAAAGTAAAAAATCAAAAAATGTAAAATGTCTATAGAACTCAAATTTCTGCAAAATATCAAATATTTTAAATTTATACATATTTCCAATCGGTAAACAAAAGAACAAAAATGAAAATAATAGAATCATTGCGAGCTTTCCCGTTCTTTTTACATTTTTTCTCAATCTTGTCAGTCAATTATTACGAAAACTACAAAGAATATTAAAAAACTATTTCTTTATAAACCAAAAAANAAAAATTAATTTTGACTTCGAGTAGCAAACGAACAAAATGTAAAACTGTGCATGGAGGTAAAACATGATTTTAGGTACCAGGAGCGCATGTTGTACGACGTCGATGCGCCACCGCACATCGCCGCCTTCTGTGTATTACCGGTCCGGTGTGCGACAACGACAGCAGTTTCTGTATTAGTTGCCTATCGTGATAGATGGCGGAGAGCTAAAATCGAAAATAATTTAACCAATGCGGTACACTTTCCTTTATTACCTACGTTTGTTTGGAGGGTTTATTTAAATTATTTAGATAAACTGATTGAAAAATAAAAATGCGACTATCTTAAAAATCATCTTAAATATATCTAAAATTCAACACAAAAGATTTCTAGTCGTTTTACGATTAGAGGAATTTTCTTATTGTAAAAAACATGAATAGTAAAAAAGACGGAAATACTTAGGACGTGCTTGGTCCACTTGAGAAAGTAGTGGAGAAATTAAGTGTACAAGATTAACCATTGTTAACAAACGATTCTAAGCGTAATTTGGTTAATAGCGTTGCTTTGTTAACAATATATGTGTTATTTATATGGTAAAATAATTTTGCTGTATATTATAAAATATGCTGTAATAGTAATATCTCTGTTTTTTCCCGGTTTTTCCTGTTATTTATTATAAAATCAGTTGGGGAAATCAAAAAATAACTTCCTTTCCACCCCAGTTAGATTGCTTTCCAGAAAAAGGGTTATACTTAAAAATCTGAGCGAAATTGCCGGTCAAAAATGTGTTCACAAAAAAGAAAATAAATCTCATTATAAAACCATTCAATCAGAATCTAAAATATCCTGGAAAATTTTACAAATTAATTTCGACTAAAAGTAGCAGCAGCAGCAGCCAAGAGCCACAAGAGAAAAGTATGAATTGTTTTAAAATTTTAGAAAAAAAAAAATTAAATTAAAAGTAATTTATTGAATTTCTGTAAACTCTGTAAATTTTATGATTTTTTTTAAGTTTTTTTTCCGGTTTTGCTCAATTATTATGAAAACTATATAGAGTATTAAAAAATGACTTTTTTTATAAACAAACTAGATTCAAAATTCAACAAATATGTTTCTTTGTCTTTTTTGATTAGACCTATATTTATTGTAAAAACATAAACTCTAAAATTGAGTTTTGACTACAAGCAGGTAAAAAGTAACGAAGTGAAGAGTCGGAAAGGACAACCGAGACGGCTGTAAAATGATTTCGGGTACTAGGAGTGCATGCGGTACGACGTTGATGTACCGCCGCACTCTTTGGTGTATTACCAACGTGATGCAGCGACAGCAGTTTCTTGTATTAGCTGACTATCGTGATAGTGAAATGGATGCGACGTCGTTAGCATTGTTCGGTGTACTGCAGCCCGCGAAATGTGTGGCGGCAGTTTTTGTATGACTTTAGATTTATATATTTTAATAAATGCTAATTTTGAAGCTCAGAAATGTTGTTTTGTTAACAATTTTTACGTTATATTGCAGCTTTCGAAAAAAAAAAAATACTTAAAAATAAAAACCTTAACAATTAGTTTAGATTACAAGCAGCAGTAACAGCAAAGAGCCACTGAATATTTTGTTGTTAATAATATTATTGGTTTCATAATTTTACATGTAAATTTCAGATAAAAGAGCACTTAAAGATCCACCAATAAATAACACTTCTTTTGGCGAAACTAATTTATTATTTTATTGGAAATAGTTTTGATTAATAATTACATTTATTGATTGAATCATTTCTTATACTTCGTTTGTATCAAATTTATTACTAAATGTACAAGTATTTTTTTATAAAATGTACTGTTTCGTGTTTAGGAGTTTTTAATCTAGCTTTAATATTCATTTCATTAATTTTTTCAATTATTTCACAAGTATTTTTTATAGAAGTACAATAGTATTTATATTTCAGTTTTCATTTATAAGCGTCGAAATATTTAACAAGGTAAATCTAGCACGTAATTATTGTGACTATTTCGCGCTTATAGCTAATAAGTAATACGTAATAAATCACAAAATTAAAATGTCTATAAATAGCTCAAAAATGGTCTAAATGTTTTAAAAAAACAAAATTTAAAATTATAAAAGCATTGTTTTGATAAATTTACCCGTTTTTTCTACGTTTTTTTCCGATTTTTCTCAACTATTATTTTAATTAATTGGAAAATAAAAGAATTACAGTTATATATATATATATATATTTCTCGTGTACTTTTCTTAATTAATGCGAAGTAGCCAGTAAACAGTGCACCGTTGTAAATTGATTTTTATTTTGATAATGAAAGCAATGAAAAATAATTGTAATCAAATACCTCTCGTGAACTAGCTTAGTTAACTAATTGATGTTAAAGACCGAAAGCTGGAGGTTTTTTTTTCGAGTTTCGTCCCTATGTTGAGGAATAGTAATAGACATTTTTAAAAAAAAGTTTCAAACAAAGTACAATCGAATGAAATAGTATCGCTTCTATCAAAGTACTGCACCAAAAACTAGGAGCATTTTGCTACCAGTAAATTGGCGAAAAAAGAATACTCCTATGCATGTAAATAAATATTTAATTAATACCAGTGTATATTCGTTCGTGTACCGTCACATCTCGAGCGAGACTCTAGTACCTGCTGTGCCAGTAATGACCAACTAGGGCCCGTGATCATTTATTGACCCGCCTACCGAAGTATTAAATCACAATTGAAAACAGAAAATAACTTCAAATTTCAAAAATTAACATTCGCATTGAAAAAATACATGTTTATACTTTAAATTTTTATCGCATGTATAACAATCAATACGCAATAAATAATCAAATATATTACTGTAGCTATATTAAAACACCTACAATAAAATACATTGTTCTAAATCAACTTAAAAGTAAACGTTTTTAAATTCTTTGCCCGCTAAGAATTATTATTCATTTTGTATGGCCCTTTGTAAAAAAAAAAATTGGCCACCACTATTCTATACTGCCTACTATACTACCTAAACCGCCGCACTGGCTACTTGTAAACTCCTACAGAAATGACCTTTTTACTTCTATTTAAAACATAGTGTTAGTTCCTACATAGATCTTTTTTAAATTTTTACCTGACAAAAAAAGATGGTGTAATTTCCTACACTGACCTTTTTACATTTTAGATTCCGAGTATGGCGAGGAATGTATATTGGTTTTACAACGATATTGATTTGAGACAATTGAACTGAGAAAAAATGTACGATTTTAGATAAATTATTACACAATTAAATTATATAGATTATTTTAAGTAAACACGCATTAGGTTTTAATAAGAGTTTTAATAAGTAATAATAAGAGAACATTTGTGTTTCGTTTTGGATAAATATTCGTAGAGACTTATGAATGTAAGATAATAAAATGTAAAATAAAATTTAATTATCATATTAATATAAGCCATCGTATCGTTAATTTCTATCTTTTATAAGCGTTTACATTATTTGTTGTAGGAAAGTTGTAAAGGTAGGAGATTACCTACTTTTGTAGGAGTTTACCATCCTCCGGCGCACTATACCACCATCGCCGCGTTTCGAATTATTAATATTCGTTCGAGCACTCCTCCTCGCATGGGACCCTAGTACTTACCGTCACACGAAAATCGTCGAACTGTTTTTGTTGTTGCAAAGGCCGTAGTTTGTGTTATCGTCGTATGACAAATACATTTTTCGTATATTCGACGGTCCCGGGTGTTCGGGATAATGTTGCACGATCTTAATACATATGATGTCGGAACATAATTCGTATAGCAGCGTTTTTCTAGTGGGGGTTTTTGTTTTTATAGCGGTTACAATTTCGCTATATCCAGTCACAGTGGCGAAACTCGTAGAGGTGATTTTTTTGGATTTTGATGGGGCGCCAATAAGTTGGTCTTGCGAATTGGTCACTATATCGTACTTGCTGGTAGACAATATGTTGGATGATAGCATACACATTACTCTGCGCGTAGTCAATGTTTGATTTAGAAGGTTAAAATGTTTTAAATGCACCTATTCCAATTTTGCATACTGGACGCTATACAGATATTAACAAGTATCGTTTGAGAGGTACGATAAAATATGTGTTTACTTCAACAATATTACTATCATAATTTTTTTTCTCTGCTTAGATAAGTAATGATTTTGATAATAATAATAATACGGTATATAATGGTAATAATTAGGACAAACTATTTAAACATGCGAAACCGCTAACTTATAAGAGTTTGCATGTTTTTTAATAATCATTAAAAACATAGCAAAGTAATAGAGAAAAAAAATTCAGTTCGATAAACATTCGAAAATTGTATACGTGATTAAAAAATAAATAACAATTTTTAATTGGGTAATATTATAATAATTAAATTAAATCATAAATGCATATTTATGTATTTTTTGTATTTATGATTAAAATGTTTCATTCAAAGTCAAATTAAAAAAAAAACAAGAAACCAAAATTATGTTTCAAATTAAATAATTTTTTTTTTTTCTAATAGAAACATAAAAAGTACATACTAAAGCGTTTTTGTATAACTGATACATTTATAGAATTATACATTTTTTAAGGTTTTTGAATATATAAAGTGTATAACTCTAGCAATTAAATAGCATTAAACTCAAATTTGTTTTTAGACCACCAAGTACAAGTTATAATATACCTTGTATTAAATTCTAGATCATTTCTCTTGAGATATCAAATTTAAAAAAAAGATATCACCAAATAAATATCTGCCAAAAAAAAAACATAAAATATAGATATAAATAGCCTAGAAATAGCTTGAATGTTTTAAAAATTTACCACGTCTAAAATCCAAAAGCTATTCACTTTGCCTTATTTCATACATCTTTCTAGATTTTTGTAATTATTAGTAAAACTACACGAACAATTACTTTCTTATTCATAAACAGAATAAAATTTTATTGCAGAAAATATGCTACAATTGAAATTTGTAAAGAGATTTCTAGTACAAAAATATAATTTTAAACAATTGAATGTATTCATTCAACTCAATGAAATCGTCGGGCAGAAATTTGAAAAAATCATATTTATTTTTTCTTTTTTCAAATTATTATGAAAAATTATTTAGATATCAAAAAACGCCTTGTATGTGGCCATAGACAAGGCAAAGAGAAAATTTAGAATAATTTTAGAATTTTGAAATAAAATTAAAAATAAAATTAGATACAATCGAATCTGTACATTTTCTCGTTATACGTTAATAAGTTTTGTCTCTATCATGCTCGATTANTGTATATTTCCGTAAAAATGTATTTTGACTACGATCGGCAAGGAGCGTTAAAAAGAGTGAAGAGTCGGAAAGGACAAGCAATCGAACAAAATGATTTTTGGTACCAGGAGTGCATGTGATACGACGTCGCTGAAACCGTCCGGTGAACTGCAGCCCGCCATTGTTGCCGTCGGCGGCGGCAGTTTCGTTATAACGAGTGCACAGAGTTATATTTTCTTAAAAATTTGAAAATACATATGCTTGTAATAATCTCTAAAAATATTAGTGAAATGTTATTATGAAAAATTCTTTTGATATCAAAAAACGCCTTGTCTTTGGCTATATACAATTTTCTAGCATTTCTAGTAAGTCAAACAATTTTATCCACATAATTTGGTAATGTCATATACATAATAAGTAGTACCTACTAAAGAAAGACTACGATAAAAAAATCGGAAAATGTAAAATGCCTATTAATATAACAAACCTATGTACAGAATATTTGTAATTTAAAATCTTTACAAAACACCTCTTGTCGTTATTCGATTGAAGAACGTTTTCTGTTCGAAAAATTATTTATAGTTAAACAAATAGATTAAAAGAATAAATAAAAAAATAAACCAATAAATAAATAATAAAATAAATTAGATAAACAAATATAGTAAAATCATTAGACCTTACAAAACTATGAAAAATCGACTTTCTTATTAACCAACTAGATTGACAGTTCAACAAAAGTGGTCCTCCGCATTTTTTTATAAGAGCTGTATATTTCCGTAAAAATGAATATTGACTACGATCGGCAAGGAGCGTTAAAAAGAGTGAAGAGTCGGAAAGGACTAGCAATCGAACAAAATGATGTTGGGTACCAGGAGTGCAGGAGGTACGACGTCGCTGAAACCGTCCGGTGTACTACAGCCCGCCATTGTTGCCGTCGGCGGCGGCAGTTTCGTTATAACGAGAGCACAGATATAAATCTCTAAATCTTATATTTTCTTAAAAATTTGGAAACATTGCGCTTGTTATATTCTCTATTATTAGTATTAAAATTTTCAAAAATATGTTTTTATACCAATAAATTCTCTTAAAATCAAAACGTGTACATATATGCACGACAAATTGTATAAATAATAAATAACAATATCAAGAACATTATTGAAGTAATAAACTATTTATTTTTTAAACCGTTGTTTTATTATTCTACTTGTAAATCAAAGCACAACAGTCACAAAATGTATACAAAAAATGGCTTGTGTCATTTGAATAGACATCGAATACAAAATGATACTCGTGATCAAAGGAGGATAGCGTGTGATAATTTACCCAGTAAAAAAGAAATATTATCAAATTTTTCTAAATGATTGAAAACTAC
>CABPRJ010000596.1:0-13947 GCA_902439185.1 Cinara cedri
AAGAGGGGAGGAGAGTATATTGAAGGGGAACATTTGGTTGTGGAATAATTTTTAAAATAAGACCATTTTTCATAAGCAGTCTCATTATTTAATAGCCAGTCCTCGTACATCCTAACATATATTTAGCTATATTCAATGATTTAAGAGGGGGACAGAAGGGCTCTGCTTCTTATTTTAGGTAAAATTATCAGCCCCTTTAGTTCAAGTCTTCAAAGTCCCGGGGGATGCTTTAATTATTTCCACTGAGACATTTTTATTGAAATTTTAAAAATTCTAATTAATTTTATTAAACCATAAATTTGAATACTTATTATATTATACGTAATCTACTCTTGTTTAACTTAATTTTGATTAAGCAAGCATATACGTAGGACAATATTTGAAGAGAGAGGGCACAGTTTTTTAAGCCCTATAAGTATAACATTTGTATAAACGAATTAGCGTGAGAGGAAAACATTTTGAAAGTTTTGTCCTGCAAGATGGGTTTCCTACAAGTTTAGTTAATTCTTAGAACGCCTCTTAATTTTTGGCAAATATAGTCCTCTTTCGAAGTTTTTCTCACTTAAACGACTGGCTATATTAGTCATATAAATAGAATATTATAATAATACCACAAAGGAAAACCACGATTACAACACATAAACCAAATTATAGAAATCAAGAAATGAAATATTAAGTAATGAAGAAAAATAAATGTCTGGGAAGAAAAGACCCCAAATACCTTGGATCTGGTTAACACAGTAAAAATGTTGTGGAGATATTAACAACCCCATTTTTTATAATTAACCTTCAACATTTGTTGGTGTTTGTACTTGAGGGAAAAAAAATAATTTAAATATTTACCTCAAAACTAATAGGTATTTTAATTCTCTACGGGTGGTGCTACTGGATTTTATCTTGATGTCTGATACCTCATGTCTGGCGCTTGTTATTCTACTAAAATTATGTTGATATGGAGGGAGATAGTACATTTTGCTCTGCTGTACATTTTCCAAGTACTTAAAAAGCCAAATAAACTCGGTTTTTAACATAATATGGCATCGCATTGGACCTATTAGAATGTCGGTCCACGCAGTAGCACAGAATAACACAGTACAGAGTCAATCCACTTCTGCGAGGGAAGCGTGGACATTTTTTCAATCAATATCCTAAGATTAAAAACTGCAAAAGAAAATAAATGTCATTTAGTTATAATTATGAAACTATTATGTTAGCCTAACACAATAAACGAAGCACAAAACAAAATACCTAAGAAGTAAGAATAATTTTACTACAAAGTGTCAGTAATGAAATATGTTATAATATACGTAGTTGACGTCACACTGTAGTTTTACGATGACTTTTTTCTATATCTAGCTGTGTCTATATACCTTTTTGAAGAGCTGCTTCGGATAGTTTCATAATATAATATTATAATATAGAATGTCTACCGAACTGAATATATGTATATAGTTTAAATAAACTATATTTATACAGAAGAGACATTTTTGGAATTTTCCTGCGACCTTTTCATGGGAAAATACCTCCTACAAACGAGTCGAGATTTTAATTTAATTTTTAGATGTATATAGGAATTTAAAACGTTTAATATAACGAAGTCTTATAAATAAAATATTGTGTATAAACAATATTATAGCAAACACGAACACCATCATTCAGAAAATCGTCTTTGATGATTATTAATCATTGCAGCTTTTATAATAATAATACAACTTCTGACTCGGGTACTGAAATGAACGAAGAAACAACACAAGCGTCTATACTACATCCAAGTATTTATATTTTATTTGTATGTATATAATATAAAAATATTATATAAATGAAACTTATGATTGTGTGAACTCAATTGATTTGTTAAAAAAAATGTACTTATTCAAATATATTTAATAAGCTTACAGCCAGACGTTTTAATGTAGGTATTTCTTCCCACACAGTTTTTGGATACAAATAAAAAGAAAGTCAATTCCATACAATTTGTGAGTACCGATTGATAAGATGTATAAGATATACCTTATACAATGCAAGTATTATGAAAGATATTATTTGCGTTTTATATATTTTCAATGATATACAAAAATATTCAAACATATTTATTTCATTAAAAAGGAATTTATCTATTTTTAACAGATTGTTATTATAATATAAAACGACTACGTAAAAAAAATATACTTCACGATATTTTACTTTTCCATTGATAAATAAAATTTTCCTAATTTATTTATTAATTTTAATATTATGGTTGAGTCTACAATTATTGCCTCGTTATTTATTTGTATAAAATGTTTATGAAAATCAATGTTACAATAATTGCTAACGAAAAATAATTCGAAGCGAATTTTGGTCATACATGTTTTCAAAAGCTGTAGTATTTACGATTTTTGTCAAAATTTAATTTTAAAACTTTTATAAAAAAAAAAATAATAATAAAACATCACACCCAAATTTTTTTTTTTTTGAACACTAAGTACGACATATAATGAAAATCCTGTCAAATTGTCTAGCATTTCTGTTTAGTCAATTTTACCTACTTCCCAAATAAAAATTACGTAAAAAACTCGCAAAATTAAAATGTCTATAAATAGCTCAAAAATAGCTCAAATGTTTTAAAAGTTTTACCACATCTAGAAAAAGCAAATATAAGTTTCAGTAAAAATTTCAAATCCCCACAAATATTTTTAACTGAATTACATTAAAAAAACAAAATTTAAAACAATAAAAAATTTATTTTCATACAATTTTCCGGTCTATTTACATATTTTTTGGTTTCGCAAAATAATTAAAAAAAGCTACAAAGAAAATTGAAAACAGAAATTGTAAAAATTTTAAATAAAGAAATCATAACGCCGTAAATTTATTAATTTTTATTTTTCGTCATTTTCCGAGTTTTTTCAATTATTCTCATAAACTAGATAGAAAGTTCAACAAAAATGTCTCTTACATTTTCTATTGGGCAATATTTTTTGTAAAAAACATAAGCCGAACAAATTTTAAATAATTAAATCATGTCGTAATTTGAAAAAAAATCTTATTCTTCGTCTTTTATTGATTTATCCAATTATTTTAAAATCCTTGAGAAAATTAAAAAATGACCTTCTCAATGCACCAGCTAGATTAAATTATCTTTCAGAAAAGATGCAATACTTAATACTTCGGAGCAAGTTTTCTGGTATAAAAGTTGCTCACAGGCACTAAAAATAAAAAATTACGAAATAATAAACCTATATCATAATAAAACCAATAAATCTAAAAAATCATCAATGCAGTGAGTACAGTTAAACTCGTTGCATTGTGAGTAATGCATAATCAAGTTTATGAAAAAATAGATCAGAACATCAAACATACGCGATAAACACAAGTTGAACGATATTATATTCTTATATTAATTTGTATTTTATATTTTGTTAACCTTTGTTCGGTCGTTGTTGTTTTTAAAGGTTTATCTCAACAACCGACTTTACAGGACCGAGTTTACAATTTAAAAGACTAAATAAATACATTTTACAATGAATTATTGATCTTCTTGACTTAGAATGTTATATTATATACGCATGGCCAGATTGGATTACACGGTGAAAAAATTATTTTTGGCAAATACAAAAATATCGACTTTGTCGTTTTATCAAACAGGATCTAAATTTAATAACCTTTAATGGACGTTTATATAAATATATATATAAACATATATATTACACAACAATATTACCCGAGTCTAAATTCGAAACCACGCAAGTGCTTAAGGTTTTATATATTATTATTATTGGCTTTATTTATTATTTCGGTTGTCCGTTTTGCCGACAAACTCTAATGAAATACACTATCTAGCTATTGTATAGTATTAGGTATAGTAGAGTTTGAAATTACAGCGTTTAGACAATATAACACGTATATTACCGTCTACCGAACACGGATTCCTTACAAATATAGTTGCGTAATCCCAAGTCCCAAAAGAAGTTCCCTTACGGCAAATTTAATGGAATTGTTTGCAGACCGCGTCGACAAAGTGACGTTTTCACTGTATCCTCTCGACCCATACTCACACTAGAGTTTTTCGATCCTTCTGTCCGTCCTATTATTATATAAAAAGTTTTGGCCATGCTCGTATAAAATAATACGAGTAATATTTAACAAAATATTGAAACACGATAGTGTTCAATATAGTGTTCAACGATAGTGTTAGATGATCGGATAGTAGATCGAAGGTCGTCAGTATCTTGTAGGTTAGTATTTATTTTATTGTAGATGAAGATAAAGTTATAGAATTTTATCTGCAAACCCCCCTTTGTTCATCGATATAATATAATGATTATATAGTAATTTTATAGAAATTTGGCGAAGTAATAACGTTAATAGAATTGAAAAAATAACCAAAGCGGGTAATTTTACTGCTTTTGAATTAAATTCAAAAACTGTATCATTTACCTACATAAAATGTACCAGATGTTAAAAATAGAACATTAAACTATCTATAAAAAAATGTCTTGACAGTGTTTCTCGTAAATTTATAAAAATACATAGCAACGTATTTTTAAATTCTATTTTAAGAATTTCTCTTTAAATTTACAAAAACTATCAAGGCATTTTTATAGATAATTGCATAATCTATATTTCAGTTCTTGTACATTTTTCTGTAAATACAAAAGCTATTTAATTAATTTCAAAAATCTGTCAAAGAAGGTACCCTCCCTCCTTTTGGTAATTTGTCATCAACCTTATAAGGCGCGTAAAGGAGTTGAGCTGTAATTACTTAATTTCAAATTTCAAACTCTCATAAATTGATGAATAAAATGAGGTAGGGGGATCAATCAACATTATCTGTAAAACGAACTGAAAAAATGTGTCGACTTTATCAATTTTCAAGGAGAGCAGTTTGCATCATATATTTACTAATGCTAAGCGAATTCTTTCTGTAAAGAATCAGTGGCATAATTTGGTAAGATTTGAGGGAAAATTTTCTTAGAGCATTTATTTTATATAAAAAGTAGGTAATATTGAAATTAAATTTCTGAAGCTTGTAAAAGTGTAATATTTTAAAATACAAATTTAATTTAAGTTTAATTGTTAATTATTATCAGTGGCAAGTGATACAAGAGATATAATAATCGCACAAACACTTTTTTTTAACGTCTCAAGTTTACTTGCAGTAATAAAATTCTGTAGATAAAATCTTAAAAGTAAAATTTTTTAACGTGACTATTATAATTTGTTATTAGTAAATAGGGATTAAATGCAATTAAAGTTCAAAAAAAATATAGACAAGTAACAATAATTATTTTTTTGAAAACAAATTTAAACTATTAACATATTCAGAGCTAAAAATGGAATATTGTTTAAATGTTGTATAATTCTACTCACTTTGGTAAAGTAATGTGATTTAAAAAATTATACCCTCCACCCAAAAAATGTCTAATTAGTAATTGTACCACTATATATATATATATGTATCTCACGAAGATATAACCATTGCGGTATCTCCTAAGATAATGAAGATAATCAAAATCTGGTTTTTATTTTTTTTTTATGACTCCGAGACTACACAAATTCATATTACAATTGGATGTATACGTTTTAGTAACACTTAAAAAATAGCTATTTATTTTATTATTTTCCGATAGTTTGAAGATTTTATAGAATTTAAGTCCGATTCACACTTGTACTTTACACTTTTACGGCACACCACATAAAAGCACGTACAGCACAGTTAAACAAGTAACCGCAAATGTAAAAAATTGCGAATTTCAAAATAGGCAATCATGCATAATAGTGAAACTTGTACATAAATTATAAATTATAATACTAATAAGACATTATATGCTACTCCTTGTACAAGGTGTAGCACATAATTTGTCACTAAATACCAAGATAACTGGTTTTATTTTATTAGTTTCACTAAATATTTAAATTATTAATATTGATATAAATACCTAATGAACTTCATGACATTAAGATTATAATGACCGTATTCAAAAAATATACTATATTTTCGTTATTATGTATTTTAATCTTTTTAAAATTCACTGTTTTTATTTTTGTTATAATTAATTTGCGATTTTTACACTCGCAATTATTTTTTTGCTATTGGCCGGATACCAGCGAGGTGTCCTAGACCCCGGCACGGCATGACACGACATAACATTCAATCAATATAACTGTAATACACATTTGTCTGTACAGGCACGACACAACACGGCACGACAGACCATTCTAGCAAAGAATGTTTTGTCGGGCTGTCGGGGAATCAATTCAATTGAACTATAAATATTTTTATATGCATCAATATAATAAAGTTAATGTATGCATTATAAACACATACTATTTTAAGGTGGTCCAAAAAACCTTAATAAGAATATTCAAAATATACTCATTCTTTAAAATGATGAAAAAATAAACATTTTGTGTAAACAGTGTTCTGTTTAAACATTAAATTGATCGACATTCGAAAATATTTTTAAAAAATTTCTTTTCGGTCCTTCAACGTTTTACAAAAAATTCCAAATTTTTCATCAACTTTTCATTTTTTAAAAATGTTGTAAATCCATATAGAACGTCTTTAGAAAATCACATGGTTACTGGGTTGTATAACCGATCGTTAACAATTTAACAAACAATTAGAGCTATTATCGACTCGTTAAAAAAATTTAGTTACATAAACGTTTTGTAAATTTTAATGGACCATTCAATTTTAGTCTTAACAGTCCATTAATTAATCATCCGATTTTGGTTCTGTAAATATTAATCATTCATTAAAATGTGTTATAATTAATCAGTTATCATTTATTAATAATTTACTATATACATCTCAATATTTAAACATTATTGTTATCAATCTTGATACCAATAATAAAATCATAGACTATAGATTATACATTTATACATCTAGATGGAACATGAAAACTTGTTCCAGTGAGTAAAGTTTCATTTTGTGGATATAAATACGTGAGATAATAAACGGAGTGTATTATTGGCTGTCCATGGAGTGCTAATTTGCTCTCTCACGCTAAGCCTATCTCTCTTAATCCATTTGAACCGACTACGTCTCCCCGTCCTTGGGGTGAATGTTCCATCTGAATATATAAATCTATAAATATTATATTATATTTACTAACGACTAGCGGAAAAACTGATTAATTAAATTAATGAATCACTAGCATTATTAGCATTTATTATGCATTATCAACTAGTAATAGTGATGATGAATTTATACTAGATGTTGCAGCTGCTGTTAAAATTATATTGATAATATATATATAAATAAGATTGCAGATGATATATGTTTATGCTTCTTGAATAATTTGTAAAATTAAAAAATAAAATAAAAACAGAATATTATTATTAACAGATTATCTTCATTATCTTAGAAGATATCGAAATAGTTGTATTTTTGTGTATAAAATGTATTCTATCCATCTATGGTTTATGGATTTGTTCTGTTATCTATAGACTATGATTAAAATATGCAATAAGCATACAGATTTCTATACTAAGTTTGTATGGAAATCAATAGATACACACGAAGGTAGGTAAATAATATAGTTTATCGTTTATCTACTTCCGTGGGCCATGACGATAGTGCGATCTATAGACTTATAATATATAGACCGCGCATTACGATCGTTTCGTGCATAGTGTTATTACATATGTACCAACATATGTAAGAAAGAAACAGACTCTGATGTTCCTTTTACAAGAAGTTCATAAAAAATGTATACAATAATCTTTGAGATAAAAAATATTTATATTACAAAATAAGGATAACGAAATTTATAATATACAAAATAATTAAAATTTTGAATTTTATTATGTTTTGATGATATCGCTATCAGTAATCAATTAAATATTACCAGAGAATATTATAAAATTGTTTTTAACCTCCATAAAAAAGTAACACCAGAATCTGTCTTTTTCGCACATTTGTTGGCTTCAATATATTTCACTAATGCTTAGTCTATATATTATAAGTCTATGGCGCGATCCACAATATTGCTATCAAATGGTCGAGACTGCTGTCATCTCGGTTAATGTTTCAATGCTATATATTGCGATTATGCATGTGATTTACTTTATTTATTTAGATTGAAAACATGATTTAGGTTAACAACTAGCGAAGACCGATTAAATGGGCTAGCACAGCTTCATACCCACAGGGACAAAAATATGAATATAGATAATATTATTATACACTTTGCTAATCAAAAAAAAAAAAAAAAGGCATATATGCTTTAATTATAATTATTATAAGATAATGAATTATAAGACAATATATATGTAGTATACTAGCTGTCCCATGTCCGGTGTTGCCAATGCCAATTTGTATTATTTTTTTTTACCCATTTTCATTTTTTGTTTTGACCGTGTCAGAATTGAATGAAAACATTTAAATGGAAAGTGAGTATTCCACCTACGGCGGTCTAAAAGTGTTCTATTGTAAAATTTTAATAGTGTAAATAATAGTAATAATTATAATTATAATAGTTTTTTATCCGTGACAACAAAATTATTATCTTTATCATCAAGGTAACCCTTGAATAAACAAAAGTAAATAAATAAATAAACAATTAGATATTTGTACCAAATATACCTAAAAACCCCTACTTTACCCTCTTAAAGGTTGAATTTTCAGAAATCCTTTCTTAGTGCATGCCTACGTCATGATACCTATCTGTATGCCGAATTTCAGCCCGATCCATTCAGTAGTTTTGGTTAGGCAATAATGAATCAGTCAAGACAAGTTATTTTGTATATATATAGATTATGTATATACCTTTCTTTTAATATACATTAATATTAAAGTGTGTTATTAGTATATAATCATTTTTATACCTATAATCCTCATGAATATTTTATATTTATAAAATGTAATGGGGTGAGGGAGGATTGGCTTTAATTTCGCCCCCCCCCTTTGAACATCATGTATAACCGCCACTGCATAATATAGGATGTTATATGTTAAAAAGATTTTTTTATTTAATCATTTAAAATCGAATTGGTAAAAACGATTATATCTGGACTCATACAGGACTTTATAGTAGACCTGTAGATTCTCGATAAATCAAGAAACCGTTCTAGAAAAAAGTAAAATAGAATTATTAATAATATTCGTAATTGAAAAGCAAGGTTGATTGGAGCTTTTCGAAAGTTGTTTACAGCACGAATAAATAAAAAAAGACGGACATACTTCTCACGCGGGTGCAGCCACTGTTGTAGGTGGGAATTTCGGAAGGTAGGGTACGGAAAGGAATTTATTGTTAGCATCTGTAAGCAATGATAAACCATAACTAATGAAAAAACGATTCTGAGCGAAGTTCAGTTGATAGTGTTGTTTTATTAAAAATATATATATATATCATATTGTGGTAAAATAATTTCTTTAATAATATTTGTTTAATATTTTATCTATTTTCCCGTTCTCTAGTTTTTCCTCAGTTTTTTGTTTTTGGTTTTTCCAATATGTTGAAAAAACTCCTTAGAAAATCAAAAAATGACCTCTTTAAAATACCTTGCCAGTCAAATTTCCTTTCAGAAAAAGTGCAATCATTTTGAATCGGAGCAAAATTACTAGTAGAAAAGTTGTACACAGAAAAAAATCACATATTTTTTACTAATACCTAAATTTCGTACATTTTCCGATTTTCTGACATTTTATCCTGGCTTTTTCCATATATTATGAAAATCGCTTGAAAAATTAAAAAACCAACTCCCTATAAAGTACCATGTAGATAAAATTTCCTTTCAGAAAATAAACTAAACTTGATAAATACATCGAAGCAATATGTCTAGTAGAAAAGTTTACACAACAAATCGAGGGGTATTTTGCGATTAAAATAATCCAAACGAGTGATGGCTTGGGACTCCAGGTACACCCAAAGTGCATTTTTTTTCCTTGTTTAAGGAAAACGTAAAAAGAGAAAAAAAAAAGAAAAAATTTGTTTCGAAACTCTGCAAGTTTTAGCTTGCGATCCCTAAGATGTCAATAGGAATGTATTACCATTAGACTACGACAAACTTATTTAAGTATAACATATTTAACAATAGTTATTTAACATAACATATAATTTCAGCATAATAGGTATCAGAACTTTAAAAAGTTATATAACCCTAAAACTATATCATTCTGTTCAATTTTTACTTCACCATTGTTTTTAAACCGGAAATATACATATTACGTTCAAAACAAAAAATTGAAAAATTAGATTTATTCCACATAATTTTTACTAGAAAGATTTTTGTCAAAATTTGATATTGAAATTTATTTATGAAAAAAAATACTATATTATAAAACTATTTTTTTTTTCATCACAAAGTACCATAAGACTTTTGATGTCTTTTAATGACTTTCAACCTCCTGTTAAATTTTCACGCATTTCTGTTTAGTCTAACAATTTTACCTACCGAATAAAAATCCCGTATATAAAACGCACAAAATTAAAATAGCTATAAATTGCTCAAAATGATTTAAATTTTTTGAAAATTAAACTAAAAATGGCACAAATGTTATTTTAAAATTTTATCATTTCTAGAAAAGACAAAAAAATAAATAATTGAAAAAATAATAAAAGCATTATTTTCGTAAATTTCCCGTTTTTCTTACGTTTTATCCTGGTTTTTCTCAGATATGAAAACCGCTTCAAAAATCAAAAAATGAACGCCACAATATTTCTTTTTAGAAATAGTGCCCCGTATATACATACCGGAGCAAAATTTCTGGTAGAATTTTTGTACACAGTATAAAAAAAAAAATAATAATTATTATCTTTGTAAAACCAATACATTTTTTGATACACTCAGAATTTAAAAAAACACACACATTATGGTAAAAGATTTTATCTGCTGCATGAATAGTAGAACCATTTTCTAGAGATTCTAATAATATTTCCCACGATGATTTACCTAAATCTATTCCTTATCAATAAGGGTATTTAAAAGAACATAACATTGCATCAATTGCTACTAGAATGAAGTGTTTACAATTTAGAACTTTAAATTCTTATTTAAAAAAGAATTGCGTCTATAAATTTGTACAATTTGTATGCAATGGAATATCAAATGTTTGACAAATAGATTCTACATTATAAAATAATTTTTCAAATTCTATATCACAATTTTCTCGAATACCGAGAATGTTTTTTTTAAACAGTGGATGCAGTTTTTAAATTTAGATAATATTTTCGAAGAAATCTACTAAAAGGAAAACTAATGGCCAATAGTTTTACTAATATATATAAGGTGTGGTTTGAAAATTCAATTATATTATTGCAGTTATAAGTTGATTTACTGCACTCGAGGAGACTGCATCTCTTAAATTTGGAATAAAATCCAAAACATGTAAAAAAGCTGGCTGGAGTTCATTAGTTTTTTTTTTTCAATAATTAAGAGATGATAATAAAAATGTAATTTTTTTCTACATACGTGTGTTCCCCTTGCACAAAACCAGATTAAAAAAAAATTTAAAAAAAATGAATATTGACAGAATTATTAGCATAAAGATAACACTGTAGGCCACTCTGTATTATACAAAATATAATCTGTAAGAACTTCTCGAATGTAAATATTGCGATAAGGTAATAATAGCAATAATACAACAAAAAACTAGTGATTGAATAATAATACTTTTTCCTATTTCGATCGAATATAAGCGTTTGATATCGAAATACCAGTCGAAGTAAATTATTGAAAAGGGTGTGATTGAAAAGTAGTTGGATATCATTTGGGAATACGATTACTGACAGAGATCGAAAACGAATCAGTTTCGACCGATTTTTGATCGAAAGTATTTTTACCAAAGTTATCCAAAAATGAACAAAAATAAAACCGACGTATCGATGTACCTATGAGAACAATTGTGAATTTAAACATTTTTTATCAAATAAAGTACTCCTGGAGAAAAATCCTTATCTTTTAAGGTACAATGCGAATAATAATTTAGAGCCTTTTTACTAGCTTAACAAGTTTTTACTAAGAGAAAAAAACAAAAAAAGAAACCATGGGATAATGTCAAAAAAGTGTTTACTCAAAAACACATATCGACAAAATACAAATAGTTTCTTCACTACACAGAGTGTTCTGCATCTAAATAACAAATTATAATGAATATTGAAAATTTATTCGCATAAACCACGCTGTATGGATAGTTTAAAGGATACATATTTAATATTTATTTATATATTATGTACATAACATAATGTACATTCAGACAGATCGTATATCTAAATAAAGAAACTTCGCTAAATATATATATATTTAAGCAGTATACCATGATCAATATACAAAGTAAATCAGTTATAAAAAATTGATTTATCTATATGGAAATTTTGCAGACGTTAACATTTATTTTACAAATAATGTACAACCCAAACTTAAATGGGCGCAGACAATCCAGACACGTCCAACTTTATTTTCTTTTTAAAGACTTTTTTTGTACAGTTTTCTTTTATACGTTATCTGACCTATTTTAGTTATACGTCTATATCAGTGGTTCCCAACCGGTGGTCCGTGGACTCATCTTAAGTGGTCCGCGAATAAAAAAATGAGCGAAATTATACTTGATATTTTTTATTATTAACGGCTTAGCGCCTAACAGCCAGATAACACACTATCGCGACCGATGACAATTTATGTACGGATATAAATAACATTCGGTCATGCGGGTACAGCTTAAATGCCTCATAAAAAAATCTCCCTGGTTTACTCTTCAGTGTGACGAAAGTACGGATGTAGCACNATGTTGTCAATTGCTAATGTTTGTTCGATTTTTAAGTGGAGATAATACAATAAAAGAAGAATTATTACTATCACAAGTATTAGAAACTACGTCGATAGGGGTTGACGTTATGAAAATAATTCTTGATTATTTTAAAAAACATAAACTAATGTGGGAAAATCTTGCTGGATTTTGTACTGATGGCGCTCCTGCTATGCTCGGGTCACGTTCAGGTTTAGCTACATTGGTAAAACAAATAAATCCTACCACATTAACTACGCATTATATTATACATCGTCAAGCGTTGGCGTTCAAAACATTACCAAAAGACCTAGCTTTTGCGATGAAAATATCTATACAGTTAGTGAATGCTGTTGAAAATAGTGCACTCAATACACGTGTTTTTCAAAAATTATATGCAAATATGGACGCTGAGCATGAAATATTACTATTTCATACTGAAACAAGATGGCTTACGAAAGGAAATATGTTGGCACGTTTATTTGAGCTTCGAGAGGAGATGAAGGTTTTTTTAATCGATAAAGGTATGAACTATTTACATGAGCAACTTTCTGAGCCAAAAATTGAAATGCAAATTGCATATCTTGCGGATATATTTGCCCATTTAAATCACCTAAATTTGCAACTGCAAGGTTCTGGTAATGTTAAACTTGAAGGTTCCGTAAATATTTTCGTATTTGAAGATAAAGTTTGCGCTTTTGTCTGCAAGATAAATCTTTGAATTGACAAAACTCAGGTGAAAAATTATTCTGTATTTCCTACACTGCGAGTTCTTATTGATGATGAACACTACAAATGTTTTACAGAAGATATTCAGAATAATGTATTAGAACACTTAAGAGTCCTTAAAGAGGAATTTACCAGATACTTTCCAGAATATGGTGTAGTAGACACTGATGTTGTTAAGAAATTAATTCGTAATCCTTTCACTGTCGAAGTCAACAACGTTCAAGAAGAAATGCAAGTAGAATTAATAGATCTTCAAAACGACAGCAACTTGAAGAGTTAATTTGAATATAGTACAAACTTAGAAGAGTTTTGGTGTAAAAAGGCCATGAGATATCCAAACATTCGGCAAACAGCATTACGTTTCCTCATGGTTTTTTCAACCACATATTTAGAGGAGCAAGGATTTCCTTCACTATTATCTATAAAAAACAAACAACGAAATCGTCTGAATCCAAGTGATGATATGCGACTAGCACTAAGCAACAGCATCGTTCCAAGAATTT
>CABPRJ010000597.1:0-13753 GCA_902439185.1 Cinara cedri
AGCAGTTTATCAATTTTAGTAATATAAAAGAAGAGAAGAATTACAGGAGATAAAATTAAAGAAATTAATTACGATATGAGTATTCTCGTTCGAAAATACCAATGTGCTTACGTTAGAAACTTAAATCGGCTGATACTAAACATTAAATATAAGCGTTTACTTACGTTATTTGTAGTAACGATAGAACTTTGTAAAACGACAACGGCGGAATGGATACAACACAAAGAATGTAAACAACTACACTGACCACTAGGGTAAGTGTCGACAATCGATGAACGGATGGAAGTTTACGCACGTATGGATAGCAATATTCGACACCAGAGGCTTCAGGGCTTCCCAAATTTGTACACAATGTTCCAAACAATACCTTATCACGGTTCGGTCCCCGTTCTTAAATTATTTAGATCATAAGAAATACACGGACACGAATTTATTATATTTTTAATCTAAAGAGAACGGCAAGTATCAAGCAGTACAAACACAAATTAATAGGTTATGTTTGCACCAACAATATAATTATGAAATTATTAAGGATATTAAGTTTAACTTTGAAGAATAATTAATATTAAATCTTAATGATAAGAAACATGTTTAATAAATATTATATTATACTAAGAACATACACTCTGATATCATATGAATTTGCATGTAGGTATAGGAAAAATATAGATACCTACTAACTTATGTATTATGAATACTCTATTAGATTAGAATATTATTAACCTACGGTGGATAGGTAATGAACATTTAGGTGCGTTATCTATAAAATCGTTCTTGTTTTAGCAGTTTATCAGTTGTAGTAAGTAATATAAAGGATGAGAAGAATTACAGGAGATAAAATTAAAGAAATTAATTACGGTATAAGTATTCTCGTTCGAAAATACCAGTGTGATTACGTTAGAAAGTTAAATCGGCTGGAAACGAACAATAAATATAGGCGTTTACTTACGTTATTTGTAGTGACGATAGAACTTCGTAAAACGATAACGAGGGAATGGGTACAACACAAAGAATATAAACATCTACACTGACCATTAGGGTAAGTGTCGACGGATCGATGAACGGATGGAAGTTTACGCACGTATGGATAGCAATATTTGACACCGGAGGCCAAATACAATAAGGACAAACAAAATAACGGCTAGCAGTTGCAACTAGACACTAAAACTAGCAACTTCCATTAGAATCAATCGATCAATGAACGGACGTAAATTAAATTCTTAGTTACTGGTAACATAAACAAAACAATAACGAGAGCAACCACGATATAGACGATTTTAGTGATTACGTTAAGGAGGACTGATAATGTCAACTGCTCCAGACCAAATTTTATCACGGTTCAGTGCATGGTCGTAGAATTTTTAGGTTATAAGAAATACATGGAAAGGAATTTATTATATTTTAAATCTAAAGTGAACGGCAGGCATTAAGCAATAAACACAAATCAATAGGTTATGTTTGCACCAACAATAAAATTATGAGATTATTAAGGATATTAAGTTTAACTTTGAAGAATAATTAATATTAAATCTTAATGATAAGAAACATGTTTAATAAATATTATATTATACTAAAAACATACACTCTGATATCATATGAATTTGCATGTAGGTATAAGAAAAATATAGATATCTACTAACTCATGTATTATGAATACTTTATTAGATTAGAATGAATTATTAACCTAATGTGGGTAGGTAATGAACGTTTAGGTGCGTTACCTATTAAATCATAAAATCGTTTATATTTTAGCAGTTTATCAATTTTAGTAAGTAATATGAAGGAATAGATGAGATCACAGGCTGCTGATTGAATTAAATTTGTAAGGTTTTGGGCGGCAATTTCTATATTTTCTGGTGATTTAAGCCTAGTTTTTAAATCAATATTTTGATCTTGATTGTCTCTTAATTTCTCCCAGTTCATAATACCGTCATTAAGACAGGCTTGCTTTGGTTGGGGTAGAGGTTGGACATCTAGTGTTAAGAGAACCGGAAAATGATCCGAACATGGGTCGAGCAAATTTTTTATGGAATGAGAGATGTTATTCGGAATATGTACTACAAATATATCCAATATATCGGGGCGTTTTCTTGGGGATGCTGGCCAGTAAGTTGGATTAGTGGGGGATAAGAATATGAGTTTTTTTATGTTTATTAAATGATATAGGGCTTGTCCTTTTGGGTTTTGTGTATGACAGCCTCAAGTTGGGTTTTTTGCATTTAAGTCGCCACCAACTAAGACATAACGTTCAAGAGACATGAAAAATTGTTGATACTGAAATGTGGTTATTTTGTGTTTCGGAGGGCAATACGTTGCTGCTATAGAGATTGATATGTGGTTTGTTTTGAGTGTAATTATTGCTGCTTGTGAAAAATCTTCATTTATTGTAGGACAAGTATTGAATTGTAAGGAGGATTTGATGAGGATCGCAGAACCCGCATGTGCAGTGGTGTCGGGGTGGGGTGCAGATATTAGTTTGTAACCAGGAATAGAGAATTTAGTGTTTGGTGTGAAATGAGTTTCAGTTATTAAGGCTATGTCAATTATTTTTTCATAGAGTATTGTGATAAGTTCGTTTTTATGGTTTTTTAAGCCGTTGGCATTCCACAAAAAGATAAGTAGGGACTGGGGAGTGAATGAATTATTTAAAATTGTTGGATAATAGGCGGTCGAGGACTGTTGTGAGGAGGATCAACTGTGTTGATCAACCGATCAATTTTTAAAAACTTTTACCACATAAACTTATTAATATAAAAAATAATTGGAAATATTAGTGATTTTTGTTTATTGAAATATTATGTTTTATGTATTGATTTAATCACAGTTGTTTGCAATACCTACTTGGGTTATTTTTATATGGGAGTGTAGCTATTAGTATTATTACCTATATTATTTTTTGGATTATTTAGTTAATGTTGATCTTTTTATTATAATTATTTAATTTAGATCAAGAGTCACTAAGTTGGGCGCCACTTTGTAACAACCTAAAAAGGGGGGGGGTTTATTAGGTAGGTGCCTATTCGGATGTGAATGGCGAATATCCCCTTTTTATGGCATTACCTTTTCCTATTAGAGGAAGTACAACCGGGGTCATGAGTGTATGGTATAAATGCTTACCTGCCGCGAACGGGATTATGCCTTTGAGTAGCAAAGTTCTGAGTGTGAAGAAATATACGTAACGTGTATTTTTATCCACGTATACAGTTTACAATAATTTAAAGTAAGGAAAAACTATTTAAAATAATAAAAAGTAAAACTAAATAAAATAAAACACGACAATCGCCCTATATAAGTTTAACAGTTGGACATGGTTAGTCGGAGCCTAAGTCTATGTTAAGACTGGATGGTTATTAGATTGTAAGCGAGGGGTTTTATAATATTTTGAAGTGAGATTGTCGTTATTGTTTATTGATTTAAATGATATATAATATGGTACATAGTTATACAGTATAATTATTTTGCTTTTTTACAGATATATGAAATAGTAATATAGTTTTGTGTTATAATACGAGGGCTAATCAAAAAATATCGAGACTGGTAGTATCATTCGGAAAAGGAGAATCGAAGAGCAGTAGGATTGGTATCACTTGCTTCTATGACTTTTTCTGAGTACTTTTGTTTTTATTGCTTCTCTATAAAATTCTTCGGTTTGATTTCACTGATATTTTTGTAAAATATATTTTTCGAGTTTAGCGATTTTGTAATAAACCCAAAAGAAGAGTAACTTGACAGATTTGGAAAATTTGATCAGAATCTAGAAAATTCGATCTAGAAAATTTGCCTGCATTTTTTTCCAGTTTCAGAGGGATGCAACATTTCATGGTTTTTGCCATAAAATATCAATTGAAAAACTGAAAATGTGCCCTCGAGTGGCAGCAAGTTCCGCTTCTTATGGATTCATTGCGAAATCGCCAAACGTAAAAAATAAATTTTAGAAAAATATCGTCAAAACAAAACGAAGAAGTTTATAGAGATTTTATACGAATAGATGTGCTTAGTATGAGTCATAGAAGCTAGGTTTACAAATCGATTTGCTCTTCAACGCTCGGTTTCCGAGTAATATATTTGATAAGCCCTCGTATATTGATTTACGATTTTGTGATTAATTTTAAATGTATATTGGATTATCTTAATAGTGTGTTCATTTATTTTGCGTATGGTTTATGGTTCATGCATTAGACTAATTATAATATAGTAAAGTACGGTAAATCTAATTAATATATAACAAATAAATAAAAAGGAAGATAAAACGAAAATAGAGTAATTAGTAGTATTACTACTAATATTATGTTGATGATGATACACGAGTATCATAACAGTACATTAATTGGATTTTCTTTTCGAATAGTTAACTGTGCAATTTGGTAAGGTTCTAATCGTATCAAATAATTGGCTGTGTTCATTAGTATTTCCTATTGACATCCGTATAGGTATCCACTTTACGTTGGACAGCAGTGTGTTATCTACGAGTTCCATACATATATAAATCGGGTAATTTCGATCACGCATAACATAAGACACAAATGACAAATCAGATAATTTGGTTGCCTTGAATGAACTATTGTTAAATTCATTCGCTTCATTTATATATTTTTCATCGTCTAAATAATGTAATTCTTTATGAAGCGATTTAGCACATGGTAGGTCTTTTGCCCCATCATTTGATACAGTTTTATTATCTAAATAAAACTGTGTCGTGATATCCTTACCATTTATTATATCATTAATAAAGGCTGGTTTAGTTTGGTTATCTTCATCTGATTTCTTTTTAAATTGAAATCGCCGACCGTTATTATCTAAACGCATATTTGTTTCAGATAAACTTCCTTTATCTGATTCTACGGTTTCGCCAGTTCTCATTGAATAGGATTGATCATTATCGGGTTATTCCTCCTCAATAGTTATATGTACAATTAGGTTTTTAACATTACTTATACTATTTCAGCATGATCAAATGGCCTATTGAACTTTGGATCCATTGGATTTTTGGACCTGGGATCCATTGAACTTGTTTTACAGCCAAAACCACGGTGATTCTTAGGCGTAGACGATAAGATTAATTCTTCAAATACAAAACGATAGTTCGACATCCTGACATTCTCGCTTGATGAAGAAAGGCGGTAAACCGATGACGACTTCCAGTGCGATAGAATAATGTCGAAATGAAAGGAGAAGTCTCCCATGAGAAAGAAAGGGGAAAATAGTGGAGTGGTATTGTCCGGTTTTCGTTATCGTGTTTTATTATTATATAATATATTTAACTGTAATACTTACTATTTGTATTAATCTAAATTGATTTGTAAACTAATAAATTGAAGTGGAGTCCACTATAATAAAATGTAGTGTAGATATTATTAATATTTTACAATATTATGTTGAGATGTATACCGTTTTGTATATATCATTACATACGGAAACCTCTCGCCGGTTTTTTTTTTTCACGACACCACGGATCTTTCCCAACGCACTTCTCGACGAGCCCGCGCATGATTTTCATCAAGACTTGCGTCCTGTGCTAATGAAGTTCAATGCGATGTAATGCGCGCGTAATAACGCGCGCAGTACGCACCGCGTCTTTCGGGCCGAAAACGACCCGCGGTAAAATAATAATAGGACAATAACAATGAACGGCCGCGGGTGTATTATTTTACCGCCGTTTTTACCTATTCGTTTCTCCTCTTGGTAAAACTCTTCCATGTATAGAATTCTCCTTTCAGATATTCTATTGTCATATTAGCGGAAAGATTGATTTCCCTACTATCCTATTTCTCATCAACTTTAATGTCCCATCTCGATCCACTCTCTCTCATTCCACATTCCACTCGAGTCTACAAATTTCCTCGAGAATTGCTCTATCAAGCGTTTAATGCGCACCGCAAATAACCACCTCTTCTTTGTTTGAAAACTAAAACTATAAATAATTATGATATATATTTTTTCTTAATTCATTTTTCCTTTATTATATTGTTTTTGGTTATTTTTCTTTTTTTATTTGTTTGTTCATCTGGTCACCTGATTATAAGTTAAATCAATATTCATCATTTGTAATTGGACCTAGGTGTATGTAATATATAATAAATAAATAATTTCATCAAACACCGTTGTATATTATCTATCGTTGTGGAATTTCGGATTTTCCATTATATACGAGTACAATNGGGGGGGGGTGGCGGATGGGAGGGTGAGTCTCTGTCTCGCATCGTCGTTTTCGCGATCGGCCGACGTAAAATAATACGTCCGCGGCGGTTTATTGTTATTGGAGTTATTATTATTTTTTATACGCATTGTACTTCATTAGCACAGGTCGCAAATCCTGACGAAAAGCATGCGCAGGATCATCGAGAAGTGCGTTAAGAATAAGCCGCAGTGGCGTGAAAACAAAAACCGGCAAAATAATTCGGTATGTAATGATATAAACAATATGGTAAGTATCATAATATAATATTATAAAATATTAATAATGTCAACACTAAATTTTATTATAATGGACACAACTTCAATTTATTAGTTTATAAATCAATTTAGATTAATACAAATAGTATGTATTATAGTTAAATATCTTATATAATAATAAAACATGATAATGAGAATCGGACAACACCACTCCACTATTTTCCCCTTTTAATCTCAAAAGAGACTTCTCCTTTCATTTCGACACTATTCTATCGCACTGGAAGTCGTCATCGGTTTACCGCCCGTCTTCATCAAGCGAAAATCTCGGGAGGTCGAACGATCGTTTTATATTTGAAGAACTAACATTATCATCTACTCCTACGAATCACCGTACATTTGGCTGTAAAACAACTTAAATGGATCCAAAGTCCAAAATGCCAATGGATCCAATTTTCAACAGGCCGTTTGAATATGGTTGGAAAAGAGAGGTGGTATATAGGACCAATGGAAATGCAATTGATATATATTACCGTACACCAGATAAAAAGAAACTAAGATCGAAACCGGAAGTACGTGAATATTTAAAGCAAAGAACGCGATTGAAAATAGAGAATTTCACGTTTAAAAGAAAAGCCCTAGGTTTAGACAATTCCAAGGAAATATGCAGAAACGCTTATTCAACTGAAAGAGCTGAAAATAATCGTGGTGGAAACGGTATAAATAATGAAAATTATTTTTAGAAAACCGAATTGTACAGTTAACTATTGAAGAGAAAAGCCCAATAATGACCGATCCTCTTCTACGAGTACTGGCAAAACTGTAGAATCAGATAAAGGTAGATTGACTGAAACAAATATGCGTTTAGATATTAACGGTCGGCGATTTCAGTTTAAAAAGAGATCAAATAAAGAAAGCCAAGCTAAACTAGCCTTTATTAATGATATAATATATGGTAAGAATTTCCCTACACAGTTTTATTGAGATAATAAAACTGTCAAATGATGGGGCAAAAGAATTTTGCCCCATCAAGAAATCTTTTTTCCAGCCAAAATCAAATGGCCTATTGAACTTTGGATCCATTGGATTTTTGGACCTGGGATCCATTGAACTTGTTTTACAGCCAAAACCACGGTGATTCTTAGGCGTAGACGATAAGATTAATTCTTCAAATACAAAACGATAGTCGACCTCCTGACATTCTCGCTTGATGAAGACAGGCGGTAAACCGATGACGACTTCCAGTGCGATAGAATAATGTCGAAATGAAAGGAGAAGTCTCTTTTGAGATTAAAAGGGGAAAATAGTGGAGTGGTGTTGTCCGATTCNACGATAAGATTAATTCTTCAAATACAAAACGATAGTTCGACATCCTGACATTCTCGCTTGATGAAGAAAGGCGGTAAACCGATGACGACTTCCAGTACGTTAGTATAATGTCGAGATAAAAGGAGAAGTCTCCCATGAGAAAGAAAGGGGAAAATAGTGGAGTGGTATTGTCCGGTTTTCGTTATCGTGTTTTATTATTATATAATATATTTAACTGTAATACTTACTATTTGTATTAATCTAAATTGATTTATAAACTAATAAATTGAAGTGGAGTCCACTATAATAAAATGTAGTGTAGATATTATTAATATTTTAAAATATTATGTTCAGATGTATACCGTATTGTATATATCATTACACACCGAAATCTCTCGCCCGTTTTTTTTTTCACGACATCATGGATCTTTCCCAACGCACTTCTCGACGAACCCGCGCATGATTTTCATCGGGACTTGCGTCCTGTGCTTTTGTTTTGTTTTTTTTTATTTTTTTTGGTTTTTTTTTTTTTTTGGTTTTTCGTTAATTTTCTTTTTTTATTTGTTTGTTCATCTGGTCACCTGATTATAAGTTAAATCAATATTCATCATTTGTAATTGGATCTAGGTGTATGTAATATATAATAAATAAATAATTTCATCAAACACCGTTGTATATTATCTATCGTTGTGGAATTTCGGATTTTCCATTATATACGAGTACAATTTAAAAAAAAAAAAAAAAAAAAAAAAAAAAAACCTTTTCCACGGCGAAATTAAATTTTTCGGGTAAATATACTGCTGGACTACTGTCGTAGTATTACGGCGGATCCAAATGCACTATGCATACATATTCGAGTTATTTACAACGCAGCAATACAATGACAGCGAATTACTGCTAAATACTGCGGCGCGATTACGTTTTTTACAGCGTCCCGGGGTGTCGCTCCGGAAAAAAACAAACAAACAGATTACGCGCGCCATTATTGACGACGACGCGATTTTAATATACATTTTATCGCGAACCCGCCCCTCGGAGCTCTCCCGCCGACCTCCCACCACAACCACAATGTCAATATCACCGTGCGCATACGCTGCCCCTCCGGAGCTCGCGTCAGCGTCAGTTTATTGACATTATTTACGCTCGAGCGTACACAGCGGATGGCGGGGGGGGCCCGGATGGGAGGGTGAGTCTCTGCCTCGCATCGTCGTTTTCGCGATCGGCCGACGTAAAATAATACGTCCGCGGCGGTTTATTGTTATTGGAGTTATTATTATTTTTTATACGCATTGTACTTCATTAGCACAGGTCGCAAATCCTGACGAAAAGCATGCGCAGGATCATCGAGAAGTGCGTTAAGAATAAGCCGCAGTGGCGTGAAAACAAAAACCGGCAAAATAATTCGGTATGTAATGATATAAACAATATGGTAAGTATCATAATATAATATTATAAAATATTAATAATGTCAACACTAAATTTTATTATAATGGACACAACTTCAATTTATTAGTTTATAAATCAATTTAGATTAATACAAATAGTATGTATTATAGTTAAATATCTTATATAATAATAAAACATGATAATGAGAATCGGACAACACCACTCCACTATTTTCCCCTTTTCATCTCAAAAGAGACTTCTCCTTTCATTTCGACACTATTCTATCGCACTGGAAGTCGTCATCGGTTTACCGCCCGTCTTCATCAAGCGAAAATCTCGGGAGGTCGAACGATCGTTTTATATTTGAAGAACTAACATTATCATCTACTCCTACGAATCACCGTACATTTGGCTGTAAAACAACTTAAATGGATCCAAAGTCCAAAATGCCAATGGATCCAATTTTCAACAGGCCGTTTGAATATGGTTGGAAAAGAGAGGTGGTATATAGGACCAATGGAAATGCAATTGATATATATTACCGTACACCAGATAAAAAGAAACTAAGATCGAAACCGGAAGTACGTGAATATTTAAAGCAAAGAACGCGATTGAAAATAGAGAATTTCACGTTTAAAAGAAAAGCCCTAGGTTTAGACAATTCCAAGGAAATATGCAGAAACGCTTATTCAACTGAAAGAGCTGAAAATAATCGTGGTGGAAACGGTATAAATAATGAAAATTATTTTTAGAAAACCGAATTGTACAGTTAACTATTGAAGAGAAAAGCCCAATAATGACCGATCCTCTTCTACGAGTACTGGCAAAACTGTAGAATCAGATAAAGGTAGATTGACTGAAACAAATATGCGTTTAGATATTAACGGTCGGCGATTTCAGTTTAAAAAGAGATCAAATAAAGAAAGCCAAGCTAAACTAGCCTTTATTAATGATATAATATATGGTAAGAATTTCCCTACACAGTTTTATTGAGATAATAAAACTGTCAAATGATGGGGCAAAAGAAGATCTACCAATTGCTAAATCGCTTCATAAAGAATTACATTATTTAGACGATGAAAAATATACAAATGAAGCAAATGAACTTAACAATAGTTCATTCAAGGCAACCACATTATCCGATTTGTCACCATTTATGCGTGATCGAGATTACCCGATTCATATATGTAAGGAACTCATGGATAACACACTGCCGTCCAACGTAAAGCGGATACCTAATAATGGATGTCAATAGAAAATACCAATGAACAAAGCCAATTATTTGATACGATTAGAACCCAACCAAATTGCACAGTTAACTATTCAAAAAGAAAATCCTATTCATGTACAATCATATTCAGTTTCAGATAAACTTCCTTTATCTGATTCTACGGTTTCGCCAGTTCTCATTGAACAGGATTGATCGTTATTGGGTTTTTCTTCCTCAATAGTTATATGTACAATTAGGTTTTCTACATTACTTATACTATTTCCACCATGATTATTTACAACCCATTCAGTGGAATAAGCGTTTCTATATAATTCTTTGGAATTTTCGAAACCTAGCGGATTTCTTGTGAACGTGAAATTATCAATTTTCAATCGGGTTCTTGGCTTTAAATATTTCCGTACCTCAGGTTTCGATTGTAGTCTCTTATTATCTGGTGTATAGTAGTATACAACAACTGCATTTTATTTGTTCTATACACCATCTCTTTTTTCCAGCCAAAATCAAATGGCCTATTGAACTTTGGATCCATTGGCCTTTTGGACTTGAGATCCATTAAAATTGTTTTACAGACAAAACCACGGTGATTCTTAGGCGTAGACGATAAGATTAATTCTTCAAATACAAAACGATAGTTCGACATCCTGACATTCTCGCTTGATGAAGAAAGGCGGTAAACCGATGACGACTTCCAGTACGTTAGTATAATGTCGAGATGAAAGGAGAAGTCTCCCATGAGAAAGAAAGGGGAAAATAGTGGAGTGGTATTGTCCGGTTTTCGTTATCATGTTTTATTATTATATAATATATTTAACTGTAATACTTACTATTTGTATTAATCTAAATTGATTTGTAAACTAATACATTGAAGTGGAGTCCACTATAATAAAATGTAGTGTAGATATTATTAATATTTTACAATATTATGTTGAGATGTATACCGTTTTGTATATATCATTACATACGGAAACCTCTCGCCGGTTTTTTTTTTTCACGACACCACGGATCTTTCCCAACGCACTTCTCGACGAGCCCGCGCATGANATTACGAATGCACTATGCATACATATTCGAGTTATTTACAACGCAGCAATACAATGACAGCGAATTACTGCTAAATACTGCGGCGCGATTACGTTTTTTACAGCGTCCCGGGGTGTCGCTCCGGAAAAAAACAAACAAACAGATTACGCGCGCCATTATTGACGACGACGCGATTTTAATATACATTTTATCGCGAACCCGCCCCTCGGAGCTCTCCCGCCGACCCCCCCACAACCACAATGTCAATATCACCGTGCGCATACGCTGCCCCTCCGGAGCTCGCGTCAGCGTCAGTTTATTGACATTATTTACGCTCGAGCGTACACAGCGGATGGCGGGGGGGGGGCCCGGATGGGAGGGTGAGTCTCTGCCTCGCATCGTCGTTTTCGCGATCGGCCGACGTAAAATAATACGTCCGCGGCGGTTTATTGTTATTGGAGTTATTATTATTTTTTATACGCATTGTACTTCATTAGCACAGGTCGCAAATCCTGACGAAAAGCATGCGCAGGATCATCGAGAAGTGCGTTAAGAATAAGCCGCAGTGGCGTGAAAACAAAAACCGGCAAAATAATTCGGTATGTAATGATATAAACAATATGGTAAGTATCATAATATAATATTTTAAAATATTAATAATGTCAACACTAAATTTTATTATAATGGACACAACTTCAATTTATTAGTTTATAAATCAATTTAGATTAATACAAATAGTATGTATTATAGTTAAATATCTTATATAATAATAAAACATGATAATGAGAATCGGACAACACCACTCCACTATATTCCCCTTTTCTTCTCAAAAGAGACTTCTCCTTTCATTTCGACATTATTCTATCGCACTGGAAGTCGTCATCGGTTTACCGCCCGTCTTCATCAAGCGAAAATCTCGGGAGGTCGAACGATCGTTTTATATTTGAAGAACTAACATTATCATCTACTCCTACGAATCACCGTACATTTGGCTGTAAAACAATTTCAATGGATCCAAAGTCCAAAATGCCAATGGATCCAATTTTCAACAGGCCATTTGAATATGGTTGGAAAAGAGAGGTGGTATATAGGACCAATGGAAATGCAATTGATATATATTACCGTACACCAGATAAAAAGAAACTAAGATCGAAACCGGAAGTACGTGAATATTTAAAGCAAAGAACGCGATTGAAAATAGAGAATTTCACGTTTAAAAGAAAAGCCCTAGGTTTAGACAATTCCAAGGAAATATGCAGAAACGCTTATTCGACTGAAAGAGCTGAAAATAATCGTGGTGGAAACGGTATAAATAATGAAAATTATTTTTAGAAAACCGAATTGTACAGTTAACTATTGAAGAGAAAAGCCCAATAATGACCGATCCTCTTCTACGAGTACTGGCAAAACTGTAGAATCAGATAAAGGTAGATTGACTGAAACAAATATGCGTTTAGATATTAACGGTCGGCGATTTCAGTTTAAAAAGAGATCAAATAAAGAAAGCCAAGCTAAACTAGCCTTTATTAATGATATAATATATGGTAAGAATTTCCCTACACAGTTTTATTGAGATAATAAAACTGTCAAATGATGGGGCAAAAGAATTTTGCCCCATCAAGAAATCTTTTTTCCAGCCAAAATCAAATGGCCTATTGAACTTTGGATCCATTAGGTTTTTGGACTTGAGATCCATTAAAATTGTTTTACAGACAAAACCACGGTGATTCTTAGGCGTAGACGATAAGATTAATTCTTCAAATACAAAACGATAGTTCGACATCCTGACATTCTCGCTTGATGAAGAAAGGCGGTAAACCGATGACGACTTCCAGTACGTTAGTATAATGTCGAGATGAAAGGAGAAGTCTCCCATGAGAAAGAAAGGGGAAAATAGTGGAGTGGTATTGTCCGGTTTTCGTTATCATGTTTTATTATTATATAATATATTTAACTGTAATACTTACTATTTGTATTAATCTAAATTGATTTGTAAACTAATACATTGAAGTGGAGTCCACTATAATAAAATGTAGTGTAGATATTATTAATATTTTACAATATTATGTTGAGATGTATACCGTTTTGTATATATCATTACATACGGAAACCTCTCGCCGGTTTTTTTTTTTCACGACACCACGGATCTTTCCCAACGCACTTCTCGACGAGCCCGCGCATGATTTTCATCAAGACTTGCGTCCTGTGCTAATGAAGTTCAATGCGATGTAATGCGCGCGTAATAACGCGCGCAGTACGCACCGCGTCNATATATCATTACACACCGAAATCTCTCGCCGGTTTTTTTTTTTTTCACGACACCACGGATCTTTCCCAACGCACTTCTCGACGAGCCCGCGCATGATTTTCATCAGGACTTGCGTCCTGTGCTAATGAAGTTCAATGCGATGTAACGCG
>CABPRJ010000599.1:0-13025 GCA_902439185.1 Cinara cedri
TGTTATTAGCCATATAATAAAACAAGAAAGATTTAATACTAAAAAAAAAATGCGGGTAAAAAATAAGAAAGGTTATGAGTATTATTTAAATAATAAACATATTTAATATAGTTACAAGACATATTTTGAAATGCATATTTCGACATTTTTTAGAAAACCCTTTTGAATATCAAAAAATGACCTCTTTAATACACGCACTAGACAAAATTTCATTTCAGAAAAGGTACTACACTTTATACATCGGAGTTATATTTCTGGTAGAATAGTTGTAATATAACTTATAATATAACGTTCATAATGAATTAACTATATTATAGTCATCGATATTATCATTCACCTTAAAATCTCTGTCGAGATTTTCAAACCTTCTCGTGTCTTCTGGTAACTGTGTCCTTATGTCATCAGAGCCAATAAATATCGCTTCTAAATAAGCCCATGTTCTTTGAACTTCTACCCATAAATTTATTACACGATCTGCAGTGTTTAACTTTGCTTGCCAACTCGACACTTCGTTATACATATGTCCAATGAACTTCGAGTTCATCATATTTTGTAATTGTACTTGATTATCTTCTAATGTTTCTATTATTTCATCCCGTACTTTAAGTAAATTAACTTTTGTCCTTGAATGGGGCTGATACTCAAACTGCATAGAGTTCCATGTTTCATTGAATTCTTTCAATGATTTATCCATAGCCATTTCCTTAACGGCCATATCGACAATATTTTTCACATCGTCTTCATATTCGTGTAAATTGAGTTTCACTAAATCATTTAAAGTAGTTGTTTTGTCAATGGAAAATTGTACCTAAAATAATTTATTGGTAAAAATCAATTAGTTTTAAATTAGTTTATTTAAAATTGTTTTTAAATATGTAATATTACATTTGTAACTTTTACAAGTTCAGCCCAGTGCCGGTCTTTCATTGCTGGGTTTTGAAGTTCAGTTAATGCCTTCAACGNGACAATATTTTTCACATCGTCTTCATATTCGTGTAAATTAAGTTTTACTAAATCATTTAAAGTAGTTGTTTTGTCAATGGAAAATTGTACCTATAAGAATTTAACGGTGAAAATCTATTAGTTTTAAATTAGTTTTATTTAAAATAGTTTCTAAATATGTAATATTACATTTGTAACTTTTACAAGTTCAGCCCAGTGCCGGTCTTTCATTGCTGGGTTTTGAAGTTCAGTTAATGCCTTCAACGAAGTTATCATAGTTTTAACTACTTTTTCAATGCCTATGAATAATGGCCAATCGCGCATTTCTTTGTCCATTACTTTAAATCAACATTAATTATTAATAATAATGTATTCAAAATATATTTAAGCCTTTAAACATGTCAAGTATACGTTTTAAATCTTTGGAATATCGTTTTAGTTCCATATCCATAAATTCAGAATCTATGTTTATCCATAAAGTCATCAGCCATAAATTTATCCAACTTTTAACCAAATAAATGAAATCCCATAGCTGTTTATTTAGCTGTAAATGTAATTTAGTTGATTCCAAAATCCCAGCTTCTGGTTGTGTTATTTCAAATAATAAAGCTTGAGAAAGTAATTTATCATGCAAATCCTGTATTTCCATTAAATCTTTATTTGTCTTATCTATCTCTATATATGCATTTTTACAATTTATGCTATAATACATAAAGTTATTTACGAACTGTTAATACATATTTTTAAAAGAATTAAAATACAAAATTACAGATTCTTACTCAAATTGGGGCATGGTTAAGAAATTATTTTTGAACAAAGTTTCCCGTATGCTCAATAAAATAATTCTTTTACTTATTATTATTCCTTCGATTTGAATTAAGGGTACTACTTGTGATTTAGTGGTCATTGCGTTTTTCTTGGTTGTGTTCCATTTGTCTGGCAATTCCTAAGAAAACAAAAAATGTATACCTCGCAAACAAAAATTTAGTAATTAAAACAGATACTTGGGATAATTAAAATGTATAGTACAATAATAATGATCTGACCTGCATTAAAGAATACACATCTTCTGGCATTTCTACGTCATAGATTTTAAGTAGATGTAATGTATTTGCCAATGGCTCAAACATTGAATCATATTGTTCTTGTTTTTCTCGAACTCTAAATAAATGACCCATGACACTCACTAGGCCATCATAATCTCCTTCTTCTAATGGTTTTAAAAGACCACTATCTGTATCTTTGGTGAACTCGAGTAACGAGCGAAGACTAAAAAAAATTTAAAAAAAAATGATAGTAAACGAGAAAAAGTACTAATTACTAATTCTTCTCATTTTACCTGTTCACCACTTCATCAACCAAATACGTTTTAAATAAGTCTGACCAACTAGCAACTAAATTCAAAAGATCTTTTTTAAAAGGATTAATATCAATGGTTAACCAATAATCAAGTGTGATAGTTTCCACTATTTTATTGATTTTTTGATAAAGATTATCATACGAATCAATCTAAATTTAAAAATCAATATTATTAAGTCAATATAACTAAAAAAAATATATTTTCTTTGTATACTTTTTCCTTGAACGAACTAAGTTTCGGAAAAGAATGAGGAACAACTAGATTTCCTTCTTTGTCTATTTCAAAACGTAGATTCATTTCATCATCGGTCAGATCTTTGCCATATGTTAAAAACAATGACAATGCGTCGTTTTTATCAGTAAGCCATACCGAAGAGTAAGTTTTATACTGAGCGATATAGTCAAGGGCCTAAATATAACAGATTTAATTATTTAATCAACAATGCCAAACAAATAAATATAGGTATTATATGTAAAAGGTGTTTTTTTATTAGGCAATGTGTGTATAGATAGACTTCAAATTAATTATGGGAAAACTAGTGATGGGAAACCGCCAATTACAATAATACCTCTATNTTCTTTTCATGTGCAATCCCATTTCAACTATGTCCTCAAGCAAGGAATCAATAATTCCATAGAAATTAGGACTATTATTAATATTGAAATCGGGCGAAAAAATTGGACCCTTTTCATTGAGAACGTACATAGCCATAAATATCGCAGTACATTCTTGTACATTTTTTAAGTCTTGATGAATATACTTTAGACTAAACATAAATAAAACATTAGCTTAAGTATTTATCAAACATTAATTGCAATAGGTAAATTTATTGGCGTATAGTTTAGTTCCTATACGCCTCTAATATTAATAACAATACGAAAATAATTAAACATTATGGATCTATAAAATGTATTTAATTGAATCTATAAAATTGCCCTTTATTTGAAAATTAATTATAAAAAGACGGGCATACTTCGCATAATAGGTGGCCCACTGTAGATAAGAAGTTGGGAAGGAAGGATATAAAGGAGAATTTAATTTATATCTGTACGCAACGATAAACAATTGCTAACAAAAAACGATTGGGAGCGAAGTTTTTTTTTATAAGTACGTACATTCCTCAGTTTTTCCTGGTTTTTACGTTTTTTCCTATCGAGAAAAGGCTTCCAAGGGCTTGGAAAACCAAAAGAAATTACTTTATCAATAGACCACCGAGATTAAATTTTCTTTCAAAAGAGGTTCTACACTTGAAAATCGGAGCAAGATTTCTGGTAGAAAAGTTGTTCACAGTTAAAAGAAAAAAAATATAAATAAACATCATTATAAAGTTAATATATTCCTCGCCACGTTCCGAATCTAAAACAGAAAAAGCATACCAGATCATCTAGGACAAACATATTGGAAGTGTTTTTTTATATACGAGTAAATGCAGAGATATTGTAAATATATGTATTATTTAAAGTGTTTAGACCATATTCCTCACAATATTAGCCCAGCCTAATCTATTTAAAGTTTTGAAAGTTAATTTCTTGTACACGCACTGGTGCATATTTTGAAGTACTTTAATATTTTATTATGTTTTTTTTATAGTTTTGTCAATTACCTGATTAGAATAGCATTTTGTAAACACACAAAAACTGCATCGTCGACATATTTTTTATATTCTTCCCATAATAATTTTCTTCCTAGGTCTGATAATATTATTTCTACCTGAGTATCAATGTAATTCAATTTTATTTCTTCTTCCCCCATTTCATCAAACATCATTTCTTCGTCTTGATCGTCGTTTAACAGCTGTTTTTCTTCTTCCTCTGCATTTTCTTCTTCATTTAAATAAACAGACTCCGTTTCGTTGATAGATTCTCCTAAAACAGAGTCTATTATTTCTTCTTGCTCTTCTTCTAACAGCTTCGGTTTTACACTTTCCTCTTCTACTTCTTCTTCAATTCCGACATCCATTTCATCGATGTAATCATATTCTAAAATGTGAAGCACAATAGAAAAAAAAAATTTAATATACACGGTTTATATTGTATAATACAAGACAGAATTTAAAGAATACAATCTCGTGGTCCCGTTAAATCCCTGGATTATTATGAAGATCCTGGGATTGGTTCCAATTAATTCCAAAATTCTGGGATTGTATTCTCAACGTATTTATTATTATTGTATGAAAAAACCAATATTATATGTCAACAGCAAATCGACCTTATTAGCCAATTTATAATTTACCCCGATTTGGGTCCACTAAAGGTACATTGTGAAACAGCAAAAGGTCTTCCTTGAGCAATTGGTGTATCTTCGAACTAGCATTATCTATTTCCTTGTACCTATTGGTTTTGAAGTAGGTCAATCGGTCGCCAAGCATTATAAGCTTCGTGGTCTTTTCACGCACATACATTGGTGTATTTTCCCATTGACTGCTGAGTATTTTTATTTTTTTAAAGTTGTCTTTAATTTGCATTAAACGTTCGTAAACGCTCTTAGTCAAACTATGAATAGCTCTAATTGTTGCTTCTATTTTTGTAAGCAGAGGCTGTTGTTCGTTTTCTACTTCTTCTCCGTATAAAACATTTTCGTTTTCAACCGGATACACTAAATCTAATTTGTAAACATAATAGCATATCTATTATAGGTACCTATTTATGTATGGATTTAAGAACGTAACCAGTGTAGGGGAAAGTGCCCCTTTCTGTTATTAACTAAAAAATATAACATTTTAACGAAATTTTAAATTGGAGAAGGAATAGACGCGAATATTTCATGTGCTTAAATACAATTTGTTTTTTTCATGCTTATCATGGAAATAACTCTGCTAATTTAAAACATTCGGTTAGGTTAGGTTACATAGGTTTAAAATATGTGTATACTTTGTGTACATATAAAAATAAAATTATTTTTTATTAGAGCCTATTGTTAATGCACTACAGGCAAAATTTTGAACGTTTTCACATGTGTAGGTCACTTAAAAAAAATTCTTAGTAGGTGTCTTAAAAACCTATCGTCAAAATGTAGATGTTGAAGTAAAAAATCTTATAAAAGCTTTTCAGGAAGTTGTTCATCAAATAGGAGGTGGATATGATAGACTTCGTTAAAACTATAGTACGTCAAAATAAAAATAAAAAGTTTTAATCATTTGCTGGTCAAATCAGAAAATGACCTCTCTAAGGTTCCTCCTCAGTGAAATTTTCTTTTAAAAGAATTACTATCATTAAAAGTTGGAGCAAATTGCTGATAGAAAATTTGTCTTCAGAAAAAAAAAATATCTTTGTAAAATCATAAGCTTTTTTAATCGCTTTAGAATCTAAAATTTAACACGACGTGAGTAAAAATATTTAAATATATGTACAAAAACACTAATCATGTCTTGATTATTTGTTGCCCCCTCCCCTTGATAAAATGTTTAGCTACATCCTTGTATAGATTCATATCAAATTAAAACAATTTATTTACCTTCAGAGTTCCATGTGACAAACATTTGAGCGTCGCTAATAAGATTATCAATTTCCTCGACATAGTTAATGATTAATTGTAATTCTGCAGGGTGAGTATCCTTTTTCAGCGTATTATACCTATACATATACAAATAGTCTAGTTAATACATACGATTATTAAATGACAAACAAAAATAATGCATGGGTAAGGTATACCAAAACATGTACCTATTGTTCAAATAGATACTGTTTTATGTGTAATTCGTTATTGTGCAACTTAATGTTTTTCTATACCTACTACCAATTCTACCATATTATATGTATCTATTTTATTTTTTTACCCCAAGCGACCTAAACGTATAACAGAATTAAACTTATAGTTAGATGTTAACAAATAACAGACCAAGTGCAATTATATACAATTCAATTATTAACAATAATAAATTAATTTAATACAATTCAGTGATATAGAATAAGAAATAATTTGTATTATTTAATTGTTCTAAATAATATCTATCTATATTTCAAATAGGTATAACTACTTAATAAATAATTTTTATAATGTTACACACTCATATTGATAATTATTACTGACCAATTTACTATGTCTTCAATATCGTGTTTATAAGACATAATCTTTTTCTCTCTTTTATAGAGCTCAATCGCTTCGTATGGAATATCTTTCGTAGTAATAGTCAACAGCGGGTTTTTGTAATATAATTCGCCCATTAACATATATCTGGTTTCTTTGATAGCAGCATCGAGCTTCAAATAAAATATTATAATATTTTATTTATCAATACACATCATATTAATAACTGGTATGAAAGATATTATAACAAGTTTATTACTTCTTTTGGGAAATTCATTTCGATTGTTTCATCTTTGTTAATTTTAAACAGTGAGTATTCAATTTTCTCCTTGATTTGTAAAGGCACAAAACTCGCCCAATCGTCAAATTTATTGCGTACATAGTTTTCTAGTCTACGGTTTAATTCTTTAATTTTTAATTCGATCTGAATGGCTTTTGGACAATCCATAATTCTACAAAGATAATCAACAAAATATTTAATAATATAAAAATATTGTTTAAGTAGTATTTAAAAATTAATATGTATATATATATATATAAACTGTCCTAGGATAATGGAAACCGGTGCAACTACTGTTATAAATAATTTAATATATACCTGGAAGTAACGATAAACCATTGCTGACGAAAAAACGATTCTGAGCGGAGTTCAGTTGATAGTGATGTTTCGTCAACAATAAATATATCATATCATAGTAAAATAATTAAGTAGGCATTATATATTTTCTTTAATAATATTTGTTTAATGTTATACCGGTCTTATCGTATTTCCCAGTTTTCTCATGTTTTTCCTGGTGAAAAATGTGAAAAACATTTGCTGGGAAAGCTTTCGGGAAAATCGAAAAATTACCTCCTTAAAGTACCTGTCCTGTTAAATTTCATTTCAGAAAAAGTGCTATCATTATAAATTGGAGCAAATTTGCTGGTAGAAAATTTGTTCACAGGAAAAAAGAAGGGCGTAATATTTTTAACCAATATCTACATTTTATTTCGTAAATTTTCTCGTTATTCCTCTGCTATTTCGGTTTTTAACTAGTAACATATACCAGGTATATCTCCTGTATCAGCTCTATTTTGACCGACAAAACCAAAATACCGACATAAATGATGTGCTTACGGTAGTTCTAAACTCCGTGTTGAGAGGACATTTTCCATTAACCGATTTTTCTCCGAGTGGCCCCATATTATTATCCTGGCCACCGGCGGATACCGTAGGTCCATTTTTTCGGGTATGAAACGTGACTCATAATAGTCATTCCTATCAACTTCACTAGTGAGCTTTGTTCTGGTCATCGAATCCAGGATTTTCTATAAATCAAGTAACCACGGCAAATACGGTTTTGNCTTTTATCGTAACAGTACAGTCTGAATACCCCTTGTACCCCTTGAATATCTCCTTAGATAATAAAGATAATCAAATTCTGTTTTTTTTTTTTTATACTACTCACAGGGATGAGGGCTGCAAATATTTATATTTGCATCAAATTTATTTTTTAGTAAACAATTTAAAAATAAATGTATTTTATTATTTAATGAAAATTTTAATGTATCACACATTTTTATCCGATGAATAGTTTCAAAGTAACAACCGTTTAAATTTCTACTAATCCGTGTGAAAACCTATGTTATCGCGGAACACCATTAGCTTATTCCCTAACTAACATCGGTTTTCAAGGGGTATATCTTCTTGGGGCAACCTATATACATGTAGATAAGTATTAGACCATTATATTTTTAGTATTATATCTGCCGTTCACATTGCACGGGCACGTTCACATTGCTAGTAACATATACCAGGTATATCTCCAGTACCAGCTCTATTTTGACCGAAAAAACCAAAATACCGAGATAATGATGTGCTTACGGTAGTTCTAAACTCCGTGTTGAGAGGACATTTTCCATTAACCGATTTTTCTGCGAGTGGCCCCATATTATTATCCTGGCCACCGGCGGATACCGTAGGTCCATTTTTTCGGGTACGAAACGTGACTCATAATAGTCATTCCTATCAACTTCCCTGGTGAGCTTTGTTCTGGTCATCGAATCCAGGATTTTCTATAAATCAAGTAACCACGGCAAATACGGTTTTTGGTTAAAAGATCGTTCCTATATTTTAAATACCAAAAATAATAGATGGCTCACCAACTGATAGGTCAATTCTGTTTCCAGCAGGCTCAATATTTTTTCGTTGTGTTCTTTCACGGAATCTGCTATGATCGGTTTTTCCAACAAGTCCACACCGAACACCAATAAGAACTGAAAATAGTCACAGTACGTGCATATTATAAACCAACCATTAACGGGTATATCCCGGATGGGACCCGTTTAGTCCAAATTTGACCTTTCCTATTTCGTCAAAAAACATTTTAAAATCAAGTTGGTAATTGTTTTTGAATAATAATAATAATTAAAATAAATAGAAAATTATTTAAAAATGTATATGAGAAATTAGTTTTTTATTATTTTATACAAATTTGTAGTGTTGAAATTCTCTCCCCCCTCCTCTAAAAATAAGACAAAAAAATGAGAGAACGACAAGGATATAATTCAAAACTTATACATTTATATACATATTTAGATCTGAAAAATAACTTGGTATGAGTGTAAAAAGCATGTATAGACATTTAAAAAAATTATAATTTCTATTTTGTAATGATTTTTTAAATAATTTTTAATATTATAATTTCATTATTATTAAAAAACCATTGCCAACCTAATTTTAAAATTATTAAAATGTATTTGGACGAAACGGGTATTTGGGCGAAATGGTAAAGATCTAATATGGGTGAAACGGGTCGCGCCCTTGCACCTCAGGTTAATGTACGCAAATCGACTGTCAACGTAATATTGTGTACATATAAAAACATCTACATAAATATAGAAAGATATAGGAAGTATACCTTATGAAGTGTCATTAAATCGTTACTGTTTTCGTAACATGATTTGGCCAGGGTGGCTAAACGATGGTCAATATCATTTGATAAGTTTACATAGTAATTATGATTCTCCAGAAATAATTTATTTGGCTCTTCGTTAAACAGGTCCAATGGATCANATCATTTGATAAGTTTACATAGTAATTATGATTCTCCCGAAATAATTTATTTGGCTCTTCGTTAAACAGGTCCAATGGATCATACGCAATGGAACTCATTAACTCTAGGTACTTTGAATACCTAAGAAACACGCGTTCGAGCATTGGCGTATACATACGGCTCATGAGTCCACTCACTTCGATTTTTTCTAATTTTTGATAATCGATAAAGTTAAGCAGCATAGACTGAAATGTATAGAATAAAAATAAATATATCGTGAGTATAGATACTACATTTTTATACAGGTGATTATAATATGTAGAAAATTGATTTTTGCAAATAATATAATATTATTGAAACTTTAATTGTATTGAATATTACGATGTACTTACTTAAGTATACATGCACCATAGTCAATGCAGTAATACGATTCAAAAATCATGTATAATATAATAAATAAAATTGGAACAAAGTTATTAATGAACACGAAAACGGTGAAACATCGTACAACACAAAGTACGGTGTATATAATAGGAATAAAACTTTTGAAACGTCGACAAAATTTATTTTTTTTATAAAAAAACTGCAGTCAAAATAATACCTAAACTATAAATACCTACTTGAAAAATGATTATAGTTTTCATATAGTTGACTAGAAGATAGGAGTAATACTATTAAATTATAATATTTTATAAATATTTTATTTTTGCTATAGATTTAAAAAATAGAATGTTTAACCATCTAACTATATACTAAAATGTGAAAGAATAACCATGTTTTACTATTTCTGATTGAATTATATAATATTATGCATCTTAACTTTTAAAATCAGTACGTACAAGTATAGAATTCCCAAGGGGTACTTGGTATAATTTCTCACTCACCTTGAGGCAATTTAACCTCTCTTCAAATGCGTCGAGCCTTTCAAACAAATCACAAGTACGAAAGTTCCAATAACGTGGTTTCAAATTGCGTAATACAGGATTTTTCAATTTGAATTTTTCAAATTTTTCAGAAAAATATTCCATTTGAACAATTTTGAATTGATTTCTGTGAAAAAAACATTTTAAGATTATATATTACCGCAGCATACATAATTTACCTACATAATACATTAATATTATTAACATAGTAACTATTAATTTGGTTTACTTGAAATAACTTATGATGTCTAGAACGTCATTAATCTTGTGTATGTTCTNGTTGTAATTTTGAAAACATAAACAGTTTATCCATATAAGTACCAATGTCCTCCATAACGCAGACAATTCTAATTTTGACTCGACCAAACCGTTACTTTCAATTTTATTGATAGGTTTAGTGAGTGTTCCCAAGAACATGTTGATGAGTTTCGTGTTCTTTTTTTCTATTTGAAAACAAATACAACGATGAATTGTTATAATATAGTTGAATTTTAGACAAAAACGGAAATTTTTATGTTTTTTAATAATAATAAATAATAAAACTAATTTAATAATTATTATATTATATTATTATTTAGGTACCAATCATCCCAATGGTCATTAATTGTCTATAAACGCTCAAAGATGAGCTTTTTGTCACTAACAAGTAATCGCCGATTTCTGGGATTATTTGTTGAAAAAAATCGACTAGTTTTTTTTCTCGATTGATCCAGAAATCGAAGTCTGTGTAGAAATTTGAAATATACTGAGATTAAAATGTTATCAAAATATATGTTATTATATATTTGTTTAACACTTGCAATTTGCATGCGTTGCATTGGGATCTAGTTCAAGAATCGAATCTGGCATAATTTGTACCAATGTACTAATTTGTTTAAACCACACGTATACTTGTTCTTCTAGTCTCAGTTTTAATACTTCGTCTATCATTTTTCCATCACTAGAAAAAAATAAAGTAAGATAAAAGGTAATTATGGTTACCTATATACTGGAATCAACTAAAAATCATTACAAACTAATAAGGATTCAGGGGTAATCTGGTTGACTGGTTACCGTAATAGCAATTAAAGTCGATTTCATGGTTAGGTGTATTTGTTTTTATTTTCAAATATTTTAGAAAAACCGTTAGAAATAAAAAAAATAAATTACCACCCCTCCCCCGAGTGGAAAATATTTAACTACTAAAACTACATTTATCTGTTAGAATAATTGCTGTGTTTAATTATATAATACAAAAAACATGTTAATAGTTACGAAATAATACGAAAAGCATAATTACCTGGTTTCGATGTTTTTTAAAGCAATATCAATATTTTCAAATCCAAAAGGCATTACTAAGGTTATGCGGTTTTTGTTCTGTGCAGATAATACGTTTTTTAAGTTGGTTAAAAAATCATTAAGCCTGTCCTGAAAGGCTACTTCAATGTCGTGTGAATAATTTTTAAAAATATCTCTATTTGCAGACAAATGTGCTAAAGTCTAGGTATTCAAAATGAAATATTTATTAAAATAATTAGCTTTAAAATAAGTATACACTTATTACTTACATTTTCGGTTACTGTTTTTATGTCTTGAAAAGGATTTATAGATGCTTCCAATTTTACAAGCATAAACTTATAATTACTGTCCGTAATTTTAACACTCTCAAGTTTTAAAAAACATGATAATTTAGTGTTCAATTCTTTTGGTATGTCAGACAATGGTATCAAAATCCCGGTACCCATTGAAAATAAAAGTTTGTCTTTACCCGCATCATTAAGAAAATCCATTATTAACTCCTAGAATCGTATAATACACACATTAATTATAAGGTAGATGTGTTTGAACAATGAAAGTCAATGAAGAATAGTTACACATTTTGTTTGAATTTAATGTTTTACCTGCCATTACTCCTCCTTCGCCTTCGTCCTATCTATTTGTATGTATATATATATATAAATTGTATATATATCACATTCACACTCTTTCTAAACTTCCACTTGATTCGATCTCCCACATCGCATACGCAGTTGTCCTCAAATCATTCCCAATTACACCCTCCCATTTGCATTCCATTATCTAGTCTATTTGTCTCTCTACCGCCTAACGCTCTGAACCATACAATATAGTCAGATTCACCACACTTTGTAGTACTTAAGTTAATCAATAATACAAATATAAATATGATCAACGAATGCTATTTATATGCATTTGAAAGTACTTTAAATGATCTACAAAACCTCACTAAAGATGCAGTAAAATGGCTTGAAGAACTTCCATTCCAATTATGACAGTATAATAACGAAAATTAACAATTGGACCGAATTAAAAACGACTTATTTATTGTACTTAAAATGTTTATATATATTTTATACTTATTCTAATGAATACATTTGTTTTTTTGTATATATGATTCATAATTTTTTAAAACTTTGTTAGTTTTTTACAATTATTTGTTTGTTAAATGTTGCAAAACCATATGGATATACTATATACCCAACAGAAACAATACTATATGCCTACTGAAATTACTCACATGGGTTTTCCACCATTGGTGAACTTATGCTCCGCATAAGTGACCTTGGCATGGATGGTAAAAATAAAAAACCCCAAGCTGTTTTACCTTTAACAGTTAAATCAAAAATATTGCGTGTATCTACCCGCTATTTATTATTTATTTTGTCATAAATATAAATCGTATAGGTTTCCGGTCTACTTACCAGAAACTCTGGACTCTTCATCATACTGGTCCATATTTCA
>CABPRJ010000600.1:0-12731 GCA_902439185.1 Cinara cedri
AATAATATTAAATATTTTAAATTGGTTTACGAGAGTGACATTAGATTTAAAAAAAATACATTTTTTTACCCCTTAAATACAAATACTAATTTAAAATTTCGATTTGAATATTTAATTGTTAATACTCCAACAATATATTCATGAAAATAATAAATGGATAATAATTATTGTTTCACAAGGAGATAGTGCATACGCTTATATATTAATACATTTTTGTTTGAAAAATTAATATGTTTTATTTTTATGATATCCTATTATAAAAAATAGTAATTTTTTTGATAATTGAAACATTATTAAACAATTGAGGGAAAACCTAAATTTTGCAGACATTGGTTGCACGGTCTGTGTTCAACTTTTCGATTTTGAGTTATGGTTGTCTGAAAGCAGCACAGTCCTACTGGGGTCTCCCGAATACCTAAGGAGCCTACGAAAGTTCCACATGGGGGTCTATCTCAGTCAATACCCATATCGGTCAGCACACACACGTAGATGTGGATTCGTCCTTACCAATAAATATTAATAAGTCCCGACAAGTACGTTCACCGTTATGTCCATAACAACACTTTTACGACTGATTGATGTCTCAGTTAATGCACAGGTAATTTAAAACAAAAATTGTTTGTAGATATTTATTTATATATGTTCTATATATATATATGTCAATTACAGAATCGTACTTATTATTCATCTTTTCAAAGGACCGGTTTTTATGCCCAGTGCTTCTTTGTTGCATTAACTTAATTATTACTTTGGATTGATAAATTAATAATATAGTTTAATATTTTCCCCCAAGAAAACACGAGATTATTTATTTAAAATATCCAATTTTCCCTTCCCTCCTCACAAAGATGCTAGAACTCCAGTCTTCGGCTCTCAGTGCTAGATTGACGAAAATCGTACTAGGCGTGTTGTTAGCTATGCGCTCGGGTCGGGCCTCAAACATAGCTGACCGAAGCAGAATGTCTCACGTTCTTATAAATTTCCTGAAAATGAGTCTAGTTCCTTTTTTTTTTTTAACACGTAGGTCATTTACTATAATATTAATGTAACACAATTTTAAAAATAATAAATTTTTAAGACACAATTTGTAATCATTGTATTAATTTTGAGTACAAATTTCTTCTGTTTCATTAAGATTGTAAGGATTTTAAAATTATTTCAATATTAAATTATACTGACTTCTATAATCAGGCAATCAGAACATTGTTAAACTGTTTAAAATTGTTAGAACAATAACATGCACTTCTAACGTATAAAACAAATATATTAATGCATTTAAGTTCATTGTACGCTGGTTTTGTAGAATCAGATACTATGTGTCACTACTCTAAATATAATTTCTTCTATAAATCGTATATACGTGTACCCATTTCAATTAATAAGATACAAGTAATATCGAAAAACACTCATTTGAACACTTGATTAAACATATAATTATAATAATACTGTGTTATGACGTTTGGAATATCGAGAACGCATTACAGCTCTTAAATTAAATTATAAATTATTAGAGTATTCAAAAAGTGTTGTTCGATACCACTAGTAACAAACCAACTAAAACATCAACAAGTATGGTAAATTAGAGTTACAACAATTTTATTCAAAGTAGATATACATTTTTTCTGATCCTACATCACCAGCGTAAAATGAAATTAATTGCTTTAAAAATGTTGTTTTATACGTTTATAGTGCATGTTATTAATTCACAAATTCAAAGAAAAGTTTCAACAATGTTGGGAATAATTTCTGATAGAAGTAAGTTTCAAAATATCGTAGAAGATTTTAAAATAAAATATGATCTCGTAGAAGGGGCAGTAATTATTGATCAGTCTCAGGACAATAAATTCGGAAAAGTCTCTCAAGAGTTTATCTCTTTTGAAATCGATTTACTTCTAATATTCCAGCAGATGGCCTACGTGTTTGATAAAAGAAATGACACCAGACTCATTCACGCGGATTATTTTATAACGATCTGTACATATCTCCCGAGATGTTTGGATTTTATCAATATTAATGTCATTCAAAATACAATAACAGTTATGTTAAACAAAATTCATATAGTTCTATGTCATTCATTACCAACATATCTGAGGACATATATCAATGCTTTACCGAATCATATAGAAAGTGAACGTTTTAATGAGACAATTGCAAATAATTTGTCAGATATATTATCAATGACAAAAGATAAAACAAAAATAGATAAAAACCTGTTTGAGCAACAAAACTACAAGAATGAAAGTATGAATTTTATTTCAAGTGTTTATAAGATCATTGGAAATATCGATTTCATATCATGTATAGGTAAAAATCTCGGTATTATAAAGCAACATTATATAGAACATAATTCGAATACTAAGGAAATAAAATTCAAGGTGACTAAAGTAAGTACCAGAGACAATAAAAAACAAATCTTTTCTGAAATCAATAGGAATTTTCTGGAACTCAACACAAAGTATACAAATAATCTTCGGAACGAATGCGGTTTATCAAATGTTGAATTTCGGTCAAAAGATTTGTCAAAGCTCGAAACTATGCAAGAAATTGTTTTTTATACATTAAAGAAACTTCAACAATATTGTACAAATACTATATTGAATAATACAAAGACGAATTCAAAAGCAACCTTAAAAGACTTAAATAACACGACTGATATGATGGACATGTTACAAGAAATATGCCATAAAATGTCTTTAATTCTTGTCTATTTAATAGAAAATGAGGTTAACGACGACTCTATAATGTTCAGTACCTATTTGACGTTTTGCGGGGACTTCAAGGGATACACTGATGTCCGTTGCACCAGTGCTTTTCGCGGTACTGCAGCTGTTAAGAATCTCGAAGCCGAGAAGATTATATGTATACGGGAAACGGTGAAAAATATTTGGACGTGGAATATATTAATAACAACCACGGAGGTCCCGAAAAAAAAAGAAGACAAGCATTCAAAAAACGAAAACTGTAAAAATTTGTACTTGAAATATTTAGTGAATATCTACAATACTATCAGAGAATTTTACAACGAATTTGGCAGGTGGGCCAACTTTGTGTGGTTGAGTGGTAAATATTTTCTTGCCGAAAATATCGATAACCAAATTATGTACGATTTAAAATCAAAATATATAACTATTAAAAACGTAAATATGAGTTTATCAGTTGGGTACTATGCTATATTACCATGGGGTTTGAACACGTACTCTATAGGGACTTTCCATAATGCGATTGTAAACCACGTAGACAGAACAATGAATAAATTTGTTTACATATACGCACTAATCATACAATTGTACCTAGAGCGCACAAGTAGCATTGATTCCCGTGTTTTACAAAGAATACGAAATAGTGTTCGGTGGTATACCGACGGGACGGAATTATTTTATAAATATCTTTATTTACCCTTATACACCGATAAAGACGCACAGAATGAACCACAACCATCTGATAAAATTAAAACTATCATTAATAGAATTAAAAATATAGATGACAGCGGTAATATAAGTTTTGACGACATCATTCCTCAGCACGAAAAAAACGCTATTTTGGTATTGTCTGAAACTAATCTGCCAAACAACGATGATGGCTACGCAGACTTTAACAACGTTATAAATGAGAATTGTATGGACGCTATGGACTACATGTGTACATATTTTAGGATCGCAGAGAAGTCTATGGACATTTATTTGAAATTACATTCTGCTGATACTATGTACTCCGAGTACTGTGCGGAAAAAATATTTGATGTGAAATCCGACCAAAAGTCTATAAGAGTAGTTTGAGATCAGAAATGAAATACAGCGGCCGTTTCTAAAAGCGTAGTCATTGGTTCGAGTTCACCTGGAAATAAATCAGATAATAAGTCTTTTCAGATAGGTCCATTTAAAATTCAATAGAAACATTTATGTGAACGTAGTGTTGAATTTATTTTTTATGATTTTACAAATTTATATTTATTGTATATTTTGATAAAAATTAATAATATTTTTTATGTTCAGTTAACCTATATATTGAGCACATCTATATCATATTTTAATATAGTTACAATTGTAAAAATTAAAGACATCAAAAACAGTTTTTTAATTGACCTGTAGGACATCGTTGGAAACTAGTTTGAGTTTATCGCGGCCACTATATTTATATTTATTTTGCAATAAACTTTGTAATACGTGAACACACCTGCCATTACATTTTCATTAAATCATTTTAATACATATTCCAAGTAGATAAGTGTGATTTTAATATAATAATCAAATAATAAAATACATCGAAAAAATCAAATTAAAGAAAATTGCCGACTCCATTTTACAAACATACAAAAACAATGTTACAAATTAATGTTGAATGCTACAGTTATTTGTAAACGACCACAAAAATTTTACTGTATTTTCTTTGTTTCTAGATTCGTGATATAGTATTGCGAAATTAGCGGTTTATAATTTTAATTAAACGTATTTACATTTAATTTTGGGTTTTATTATTCTAACAATAAAACGCATTTTATTAACAACACTATTAATTAGTTCTGGTTTAGATAATAAACGTAGTAAGAAGTGTTTTATTTTAGTAATTCAAAAATTGTCAAAAGTTGTCAAATATTTTTTACATTTTGATTATGTTTTCTAAATAGCTGCAACACTGCGAGAAAACATTGGTAAACCTTTCACTGGTGTATTTTATTTTGAAAAGTTCTGCTAACAATTTAATGCCACAATCTTGCAAATCGATTATTGGCTAATTCGGCGTTTTTTTCCATAGCATTGGACACATTGGTGGCGCGATATTAGAGAAACACTTATGTTGCCCGAGAAGTCAGTTTACTAAATCGTAGGTTACATAAACTATATTTCTATGGATAAAATTGACAATCATTGACCATTCAATATAATATGAGATTTTATTGTTACAATAAACTTTTTGTTTCACATTAATATTACATTGGATTCAACTAGATAGAGTGTGTAACTACCCGAAATAGAATCATTTATAACTCTTATATACGTGTACCAATTTCGGTTATTATGATATAAGTAATGTGAAATAACAGTTTTTAGAACACATGATAAAACACACTATGTTTACTTATGCTTCATACTGATTTATGACGTAAAAAATATCGGGAACGTAGAAAATATATAAATTAATTATCGCTCGATACAGCCTTACTTTAGTGCCCGTTAATCATTAATAGTTAGTTATAGATACCTGCATAATTTTGCTACTATCATACTAAATGCACAGATAACACATACATACAAGTTGACAAATTTTATTTCGGAACAGGTACCTACATTAGTATATGCATTAGTACTCCTAAATCAATATAACATAAATATAAAAGTGCTCAAAAAAATGTTTGTTCGATAATACTAGTACCCTAAACGGAAACGGAAATACGTATAAACGAGTTTTAAAAGTTTCCATTCATAAAAGGTACACATTTTATCACATCCCACAACATAAGAGTACAATGGCATTTAATGCTCTAAAATTGGTGTTTTATACGTTGATAGTGCATATTATTGTTCCAGACATTCCAAGTAAAGTTACAACAACGTTCGGATCAACTAATGAAAGAAGTAAGTTTAATAATATCGTAAACGAATTTCAGACAAAATATAATCTCAATAAAGGGGCAGAGATTATTACCAAGCATCAAAATAAACGTTTCGGCCAAATACCTGGAGAATTTATCACTTTAGAAATCGATTTACTTCTAATATTACAGCAAATGGCCTACATGTATGATAAAAGAAGTGAAAGTGGACTTATGTATGAGGACTATTTTTTAAAGATCTGCTCAATTCTTNTTAATAATATCGTAAACGAATTTCAAACAAAATATAATCTCAAAAAAAGGGCAGAGATTATTACCAAGCATCAAAATAAACGTTTTGGCCAAATACCTGGAGAATTTATCACTTTATAAATCGATTTACTTCTAATATTACAGCAAATGGCCTAAATGTATGATAAAAGAAGTGAAAGTGGACTTATGTATGAGGACTATTTTTTAAAGATCTGCTCAATTCTTCCAAGATGTTTGGATTTTATCAATATAAATGTCTTTCAGAATTCAATAACAGTTCTTTTGAATAAAATTCATATCGTTCTTTGTTATTCATTACCAACCTATTTCAAGACATATATCAATGCGTCACCTTATAATATCGAAAACGAAATTTTTGATAAAAAAATTAAGAGAAATTTGGCCTCTATAATATTAATGACAGAAATTAAGACAAATAATAGTGACAAACTGTTTGAGCAACCGAATTACACAAGTGACAGTATAAATTTTATTCTAAATGTTTACGAAACCATTAGTAATGTCGATTTTTTATCATGTATTAGTGAAAATCTCGGTAAACTAAAGCAGCATTATGATGAACATAAATTGCATACTAACCAAAAAAAATTCAAGGTGACTGAAGTAATTACCAGAGACAATGAAATGCAAATAAATTCTGAAAACAATGTATATTTTCTGGAACTCAATAAAAATATGTAGATGAACTTCGGAAAAAATGCGGCTTATCATATTTTGAAATTCAGTCACAAGATTTGTCAAACTTAAAAGCAATTTTTTATTATACATTAAAGAGACTTCAACATTATTTTACAAATTCTATTTTGAACGGTTCAGAGAAACTTTCACGAGCAACCGAAAATGAAATGGAGGAGACGTACAATCTGATGGACACGTTAAATAAAATGTGTCAGAAAATCTCTTTGATTCTAGTCTATTTAAAAGAAAGTGAGGTTAACGACGACTCGATAATATTCAGCTTGTATTTGACGTTTTGCGGAGACTTCAAGGGATACACTGACATCCGTTGCACCAATGTATTTCACGGTACTGCAGCAAATAAGAGTCTCAAAGCCGTGAAACCTAATTGTACCCGATAAACGGTGAAAAATATTTGGACGTGGAATATATTTATGACCACAATTAAAGTCCCGAAAAAAAGTGGAAACAAATATTTAACCGAAAATTGTAAAATTTTGTACATGAATTATTTGAAGAATATCCACAATACTATAAAACAATTTTATAAAGGAATCGGTGTTTGGACCANTCTGTAGGGAATTTTCATAATGTGGTTGTACAACATTTAGACAGTACAATGAATACTTTCGTTTACAAATATGCGCAAATTATAGATTTGTACTCAGAACGCATAGGTATTAACGTCGAAGCTAATGATAACTTTTTTGTCGACCGTAGAGAAGTCTATGGACATAAATTTCGAATCCCATTCTGCTACTACTATGTACTCACAGTACTGTCCGGAAAATATATTTGATATTAAATCCGCTATCAAGCTTATGAGCGTAGTTAGAGACAAGCAAAATAAAAGAGAGGCCGGTTCTCAAAGCGTAGTCATTGGTTCGAGTTCACCTGGAAATAAATCAAATGTTAAGACTCTTTTGATGGGTTTCCTTAAACTTCAATAGAAAAGTTAGTGTGAACCTAGTATTAATTTTTTTTATGAATTTAATAAATTTATGTTTATTATATATTTTGATAAAAATTATTCATAGTTAGTATGTCCTTTTAACGTGTTTATTGTGTTCATCTATATCAACCTTAAATATAGTTACAATTTTAAAAATTAAATGAACAATACAAATATACTTTTTATGTATAGCAAATGTATTATGCTACTATTATTTGTAACTGATTACAAAATGTTATGTTTTTTTTTTCTGTATACAAATTGATGATATAGTTTTGCGAAATTAGCGGTTTATACTTTTATTTATGTGTATTTATTTTAAAATTTGGGTTTTATTATTCAAACAATAAATAGCAATATAATTAAAATAATTAGTTCGTTCTAGTTTAGTAATAAACGTAGTAAAATTTTTTTATTATATTATGTAGATAATTGTTTTTCTATATTGTAAAATTTTGTCCATCATTTTTTGGTATTGTGATTATTTTCCCTGACTAGTTGAAACACTGCGAGAAAACATTGGTAGTACGATAAAAATTTCTCTGATGGATATGTTTTTGAAAAGTACTGCTAACAATTTTATGCCAAATTCGCGTTACTCGGTTATTGGTTATTACGGCGTTTTTACCTATAGTATTGGAAACACTTATGTTGGCCGACATGTCAGTTTACTAAATCGGAAATTACTTAAACGTTCTTTCTATGGATATAATTGATAATAATTGAATATTTTTTATTATATAAAATTTGTTTGTTACAATAAATTTTTTGTTTCATATTGGATTCACATTATTGTTTATATAAAGACAAAATTTCGAAATTAATCACTGAAAAGCAATCACTTTTGTAGGCGGGAATTTTGGGAGGTATAGTATAAACAATACAATCGAAATGGTATGGTATAAATTATTGTAAATGAAAAATGATTAATAGGCAAACAATAGAATTTTACAATACACAATTGATCGCGTTTATATCATAGGGTTGATCTCAAAACGATGACATAATTAATAAAATATTGACGTAAAACCGACAAAAGACGATATAAACTAGCACAACCGAAATATTTAACTAGATATATAACAGGGAAAACAACATATTCTTTTAAAAGCTGCAGTGTGTGATATTACTTGTATCTTATTAACTGAAATTGTTACACGTATATACGATTTAAAATATATTCTATTCAGAGTAGTGACACATATTATCTGGTTCTACAACACCAGCGTACAATGAAGATAAATGCATTAAAATTTTTGTTTTATACGTAAGAAGTGCATGCTATTGTTCCTAGAATTTAAAATAGTTAAAACAATGGTCAGATTGCCTGATTTAAGATGTAAATTTATTAAAATATTGAACTAATGTAAAAAGCTTGAAGCAGAAGAAATAATTACTCAAAATGAATTCTATGTTTTCAGAATGTACAAACATAATTTATCACTTTTGAAATTGCGTTACCCTAATTTTATAGGAAATGACCCACGTGTTAAAAAATGAAACGAAACTGGACTCAATTTTAAGAAATTAATAAGAACGTGAGACGTTCTGGTTCGGTCAACTGTGTTTGAGGCCCCGCCCGAGCGCACAGCTGACGACCCGCCTAGTATGATTTTCGTCAACCTACCACCGAGGGCCGAATACCGGAGTTCTATCATTTTTGTGAGGAGGGAAGGGAAGATTGGAGAATTTAAATAAATAATCTCGTGTTTTTTGGGGGGAAAATATTGAATTATTTTATTAATTTATCAATCAAAAGTAAAAATTAATTTAATGCAACAAAAAAGCACGGAGCATAAAAACTGACCCTTTGAAAGGATGAATAATAGGTATGACTCTGAAATTGACATATATATATAAATATCTACAAAAAACTTTTGTTTTAAGTTACCAGTACATTAACTGAGGCATCAACCGGTCGTAAAAATGTTGTTTGGGACATATTAGAGTCAGGGACTTATTAATATTTATTGGTAAGGATGAATCCACATCCACGTCTGTGTGTTGACCGATATGGGTTTACACCGAGATAAACCTCCACGTAGAACTTTCATAGGCTCCTTAGGTATTGTGGAGATCCTGGCAGGACTGTGCGGTTGTCAGGTCTCATAGATTACCGCCTGGAAGAGTGGCGGAAACGAATTTTGTTCCATCTTGACTGGTCCGTAGTTTCGGTGGCCCTTAGGGTGAACTTGCAGGGTGCATCCAAAACTGGGTTGCGAAATGGGGAAAAATCGATCTATATATATATATATATATATTCAATTCTTAGATGCTCACACACGTGGATGCGAAACCTGGCACCTAGAGGGGATGGAAAATAAGAGAAAACAACAAAACACGGGGGTGATTGGCCTATCGCACTTAGGATACGGAACGCGGAAATAAGTATAGTGAGATGGACACACAAATCTAGCTGGTTGTTCCCATAAGTATTTTAGAAGTATTTAACATAAAAAGAAAACACTTGTATATACATATTCATACGGAGAAACCTTAATAAAATTACCTTAAAAACTAATTAACTAACTAATGGGGTATCGGCCAATTACTAAATCATATACATGTTGCCATGGTTCTCCCGAAGATGTCCGCCCCGCGGACCAGATCGGAACTCACTTCATTGATTCGTTCGAGGCACCATCATGAATCATGCCAAGGTACAAAACCTTTCCTCGGCGACAAAAATTGGTGAATCCGTGTAATACACGGGGGTATTTGATCAAAAGAACTGTATCTAGAGACAGTCTGGTGACAAAAATCTCGAAACGAGGTCTAAACATGAAGAAGGTAAAGAATGCACATAACAACTGGGTAGCGGAGCGCGGAGACGCTCGTAGCATGTCCCCGCAGGTCGAGGTTTTTGGCGATAAGGGGAAGCGTGATATAATGATGTGATTGGCCGTTAATCCGTAGTCAGAAATATATTATTATTACGAAATGCAACAAATTTCGATCACATAAACTTTTACGCGGGGGAATTATTGTTCATGATGAATTAACATATCCGTCGTTGGTAGGTATGCTTGTCCTTTGATAACGGGAAACAGTCGTTTTTGGGCGTTACAAACGGTTTGTACATTTCTCCCGAGATTTTTGGATTTCACGTAAATTAATGTCTCTTCATTATCTAATACAATTATATTGAGTAAAATTCATTTCATTCTTTGTCACACATTACCAACGTATTATATTAAATTTATCAATGCGAGCCCGGATGATAAAATTAAAAAATGGACAGAATTTTAACAGAATTATTTTACAAATATCTTTATTTACCTTCATAGGCTAATGTTGTTGAGTGTTACTGCTTCTGTCCTCATTCCGTCATGTTAATAAACTATATGTGAACGCTCATATGTTTATCATAAATATCATTACGGATTATATATTTGATATATACTTAAAATATAAGAAAATTTAATTAAACTGCGTATTCAAACGTTAAACACTTAACCCAGAATACTAGAATCGCGATTAGTGTATTTTTGATTATATCGACCCTAATCGTTCATAGTTTTCACTAAGTTTCGATGAAAATAATTATTATCACTAAATTTAAGTACTTATTCTGGTTTATGTGATTAAAATTTTTTTGGACCGAAATTCATAAATTTAAAAGGTAACTCAGACGAACAATTGTAATTCTATTGGTTATCTATGTTGTGGTGCATTTTAGATTCCTATGGAAGCAAAAAATGAATTTGTTTTGCTATGATGTGTTTTTTTTCGTCTTGGTTATCTTAATCACAATCGGAAAATCATAATTCAAAATCGAAAAGTTGAGCACAGACCGTGCAACCGATGTCTGCAAAATGTGTGAATTACCTCAATTGTTTAATAATGTAACAATTATCAAAATAATTACTATTCTTAGTAATAGGATATCATAAAAATAAAACCTATTAATTTTTCAAAAAAAGATGTATTAATTTATTAGCGTATGCACTATCTCCTTGTGAAACAATAATTATTATCCATTTATTATTTTCATGAATATATTGTTGGATTATTAACAATTAAATATTCAAATCAAAATTTTAAATTAGTATTTGTATTTAAGGGATAAAAAAAAATTTTAAATCCAATGTCACTCTCGAAAATCAATTTAAAATATTTAATATTATTAACATTAAAAAAAATCCGTGGAACGTGATGGTATACTCAATATATATTACAACACTTTACGTGCTGCAGCTTTTAAAACAATAGGTTGTTTTCCCTGTTATATATCAAGCTAAATAATTTGGTTGTTCTAGTTTACTTGGTTTTTTGTCGGTTTTACGTCAATATTTTATTAATTATGTCATCTTTTTGAGCTCAAGATCATGATAGAAACGCGATAAATTTTGTATTGTGAAAATTCGTAACAATTTTCTTATTCACCTATAAATCATTTTTCATTTACAATGATTTATTATTTCAAACAGTAAGTTGGCATAACATTTCGATTGTATTGTCTATACTATACCTCGCAAAATTCCCGCTTACAAAATTGATTGCTTCTCCGTGTTTATTTTCGAAATTTTGTTTTTATATACAAAATAACGTGAATCTAATGTGAAACAAAAAGTTTATTGTATAAAAAAAATTTCATATTATATAGAAAAGTCAATTATTGTCAATTTTATCCATAGAAAGATCGTGTAGATAACCTACGATGTGATAAACTGACATATCGGACAACATAAGTGTTTCCGTTTTATCGCGTTACGCGTGTCTCCCATACTATAGGTAAAAACGCCGTAATAACCAATAACTGAGTAGCACGCATTTTGCATAACATTGTTAGGAGTACTTTTCAAAAACATATCTACCAGAGAAACTTTAATCGTACTACCATTGTTTTCTCGCAGTATTTCACCTAGTTAGGGAAAATAATCAAAATACCAAAAAATGATTGACAAAATTTTTTATTATAGAAAAACAATTACCAACATACTATAATAAACAAGTTTTACTACGTTTATAACTAAACTAGAACGAACTAATTAGTTTTAATTATATATACATATATTGCTATTTATTGTTAGAAAAATAAAACCCAAATTTTATAGTAATTACATATAATTCAAATTATAAACCGCTAATTTCTTAACATTTTATCATCAATTTATAAACAAAAAATAAAACATTACATTTTGTACATGAAAAATATATTTGTATTGTTACATTTAATTTTTAAAATTGTAACTATATTTAAGGATGATATAGATGAACTCAATAAACACGTTAAAAGGACATATTAAATATGAATAATTTTTATCAAAATATATA
>CABPRJ010000603.1:0-11848 GCA_902439185.1 Cinara cedri
TATACATAAATTCTGAATGGAGTGAATAAACTTATATTTTTACAAAGATTTTAATTTTTTTTTTTTTTATCTGTGTACAACTTTTCCACCAGAAACCTTATTCAGATTTCTACGTGTAGCATCTTTTCTGAATTTAAATCGGCATGGAAGGCTTTTTTAAAGAGGCTATTTTTCATTTTTCTCAGGATTTTCCTCACCAAATTTGAATAACCGAAAAAGAAAACCGGAAAATAAATTATCGGTATTAGTTTATTAGTTAAAATATATTACGACCTTTTCAATAATATATTACAACTTTATTATAATTTTTTATGTAAAAAATACTATAAGGAAGGTTGTTTCTAAATTTTAAACAGTTTAATGATTTTTCGAAAAAAAAAAATAAAAACTCTATCGATCATTACTAGTAAACTATACTTAAGTCCCATATATATTTGTAGGCCCGAGGTAATAAGTTTGTTGAACGCATGATATTACGGCATAGGTATATGTGTATAGGTTCACGATAGATTTTTAATAAATATAGAAAATAAGTGGGTTTTATAGACAAGATATAAGTACCTAATAATAATAGCATAATTGAACCGTAACGACTAACGGAATGCGTTTATGGTTTAAGTTAAACACGATTTCTGTTTTTTATCTGTAGTTCACGTCGTTAAAAATATATTATGATTTACTTATTATACTTTATCATAAAACATAATATTAGTTTAATATCTTTTTAAAGAATTGCACTTAGATGTTTTTTTTTTTTTTTAATTGAAATTTAAAAATGAATTCCGCGATTAGGTCAACTCAACGTTTTAATATGAAACATAATGTAATGCAATGCATACCCCGAGGTCTTTGAGCAATTTGACGTCTTCGTCGATTTTGTTATACGAATCGCAAGCCACGTCACCGGTGTCTGTGTCCAGGTCAGAGAGGTCGCCGCCCGCAGTGTACAAACTGTACAACACTTCGTTGGACATTTCATTGATTTTCGGCAATTTGAGAATTCGGCGGAACAATTTGTCCGGCAACGTTTCGTAAATGGGCACTCCCTTATAGAACTTGATCAATTTTGGTTTGACTTTTAGCAGTTCATCGTCGGTTTCCTCCTCAGATGTGGGTGTCTCTAGTGTGTGGTTTACAGGGACAGGTGACTGGAGCTGTAACGCTTGAGTGAAGTTCATGCTAAACCACTTTTTCGTAATATCCTGGATGAGCTTTTTCTTGGAATTTGAGTTATTCGGTATGGCTGATGCATTATAAGAAAAAAACGAATTTACACCTTGAGTCGGGGCCGCTGCTACCGTCACATTGCTATCGGTGCAGTTGTTGTCCGGTTGGTCCGGTGGGTGGAATCTATTCAAAATCATCAAATGTTTCCTGTAGTGGGTCAAATCGTCCCAAATACTTTCGGTCTTTCCTATATTACCATACATAAAAAATAACAACAAATTGTTTCATAATTGTGGTAAGGAAAGGGATAGGATTAATTAGTTATTTTATTTTCCCCCAATCATTTTTAAAAGAGTTTTTTTTAAAAAACTACGAATTTAATGAAAATAAAAAGTTACGCCAACATTTTTAGAAATAATAATATAAAAAATAATTTTTTAAACTTTTTACTAAAACATAAAAATTAATCACAATATAAATATTTCTTTTTTTTATCCCAGTGAATAATGTAAAATTATGACTTTAATTATCTTTATTATCTCCAGAGATATTACAGTTGATATATCTTCATGGGACACCTTGTATTAATTTGGTTAGGAAGTATAATAATTTTCTTAATCACATATTACGAGATGGACTTCATAGTTCTCGATTATGCTTTTGAAGTATTTTATAATAACAAAATATAATAAATAATGTTCGGGCATCATACGTTCGGGTGTATTACCTTTTTTCCCGCATATTTAAAACAGTGTATTTCAGCGAGTTCCTCATAATATGCTGTAGCGAATTTCTATTAACGTATTTCAGCGAGTATGATGATTGATAAGTGGTTACAATATAAATTATTAAAGATAAAATTGTAAACAACGCATACTCATCATACTGAACATGTCATAGAATACCATAATTTTTCACAATTGGTTTTCTGTATTTTCGATCAGATAACAAAAATTGTAATTTCCTTATAAGTAGGGCTGTGAGTTTGTAGGAATCTTTTTTTTTCTGTTGATTGAGAAACGTAGCTTTTTAAGTACATAATATGAATTATGTAACAACAAATCCATTTATGAAACTTTTATTTTGCATTTTTAGATGTTTTAAATTTTTTAGGTCATTTTTTGTCTTTCTACGTCATATTTTCCTTTTTTAGTTCAAATTACGTTAATTAACATATTTGAAATCAATTATTTTAACAAAATAAAGACAAAAAAAGAATTTTTAAAAAGCGTTTCGGGTGACTAGAATTCTAGAATCTTAAATAAATCAATCAACTTAAAAATCAAAATTCTAATTCAATCATTATTATTTAATCTTTTTTATTAAATAAAAATAAATACATTTGTATGCATATAGTATACTTATATCAATATAGTTATACAAATTTAATGAAAAACCATTTTAAGTGCATTTTATACTACAATTTTTGGCATTTTAATGCATTATTTGCATTTTAAGTGCATATTTTATTGCATTTTTTAAGGTTCATTAGTGCATTAAATTTACAGCCCTACTTATAAATAATTATATTATATTGATCTGATGAATGTTTTTAAAATATCGAGTATGCTCGAATATTAGAAACGCGGACTCGTTTTAGTGTTTCAGTTACCAATGGACAGCCGAAATAAGAGGAGAACGGCCAACTTGCTAAGGCCGTCTGACTGGCCGTTTGATATGGACCGTCCATTAGTGTTGTACTACGAACATTATTCTTAAATTATCGTATAGAACCGTTTTCAAACTCAACAGTTTTCGTAGTATGTAATGTATTTAATTTTTAATTTTACTATTAAATGAATGTCCATGTAAAGTTGATGCACTTTATGAATATTCGCTAATCGCTATTTCATGCTAGGGATGGAATCAAGGAGGAATTGGAATATTTATTATGTGTGTCTGTACACAGTTTACCTATGTTGAAAATACCAAATAGATCTATAAAATAAAACGAACCGATACTGAGGACGGGTGCAGCCACTGTTGTAGGTGGGAAGTTAAGAAGGTAGGATACATAAAGTTATTTAATTTATACCTTTATGCAACAATAAACCATTGCCAAAGAACAACGATTTGGAACGAAGTTCTGTAAGACAAAATATGTTGAACGAAAAACGCTTATGAAAAAAAAAACTAATGCATTAAAATCATAATCAACTACTGCAGTTCTTAACACAACAACCTGATATTTTTTTTATAATTTTTAATTATAAATCAGTATGCATAATTCAACAATTCATTAATGAAATTATGTAAAAACTCGATCAACCCGAAAAAGCAATAATCGCCAAAAATTACTATTAATTCATTCTTTAACTAACTTTACACGAAAAATGGAACCAATCATTGTGAATATTAACACGCAATATGTTATGATGAATTTTAGTTAAAAACTAGTTGTACTTATCATACCTAGGCGTATAGTTATTTTAGTTCAACGAAACAGTGCTGGAAATAATTTGTTTAAAAACATTAATAAAATAAACGTAATTAACTAAATGATATTATTATAACTCTAATTTTTTTTTTTTTTTTTTGATACAATAGTATTAGTTATAACTAACTATATTTTCTCTACTCTTGTAAAATAATAATTTGTTTTACTTACATTGCCGCTAATGTTCGTTGATAATTTATCTAATCCTATAGTTCATAACGTTCAAAAACGATCATATCTCGGAGAGACGAGATGAGTGATACGATTTAAGGTGTATTTATTTTTAACTTTTTTTTGGAAAGAGAAAAATTTCCTGCACAAAATTTGAATTTAATTTTTGGCTATACATTAATATATATAACCGAAAACACAAATAAATTAATTTTAAAAATATCGGTCATAATTATTGGTCTTCTCTACATTACAGCGTTTAGGAATATAATTTTTAAAATCCAAATTTAACGAACCCTGTAAGAAGTCTTACAATAAAAAAAAATATGATCGAAAATCGGTTCACTTTAAGTTTCACGAGTTATAAAAGTTTTTCCTGTAAAGCATGTGTTTTAGCAAAAAATAATAAGTCTCGCGCATTTCCTCACAGTGTATGTTATTTTCGAGATTAGTGTGTTTTTTATCTTGGAAATATTTTTTAGATCGTGTAGTGAAACTGAGTAAAGTAGTTACATTATATACTTCCCCAAAAAACATTAAAATATATATATATACATGTTTAGATCAAAAATTAGGAATCTTGAAAAATGTCTCAAATATTTTACCATTTAGAAAATATTACGTATCTTTTAAAGAAAAATTCTGAGCACTTTTGCAAACAAAAAAAAATTTTCTAAGAACCAATAAAACACATCTTAATAAAAGTGTAAAACTATAGCTTCTTTGCTACACTCTGCCGATTCCAAAAATAATTCTTGGTAAATATTATCATAACTATCGATAATAATATAGAGTATGTACCTACTATTTTTTTAAATCATTTCATTATTTTTCTATTTTAGTTTTATAATCGTAGATTCGTAGGTTATGTAAATTTAAATTATATTTAAATATATACTTAAAGTAAAAATCGATGAATTTCAGCGAATTTGTTTTTCCTGTAAAGCCTGTGTTTTGGCAAAAAATCGTAGACTCGTAGGTAGCAGAATTTAATTATTATTTATCATAACTGTATGTATATATTAGGATGGTTCTTATTTAAGTGATGGTGTAATTCAACTTTAGCCGCTCCCTAATTTTGTTCTAAAAATAAAAATAAAAATGTTGAGTCCTATTTGAGCTTTTTAGGACAATTCTTTCATCTTTCTGTAACAAGGTAAAGTTTTCCATTTGAAATACATTCATTTTTTTAGTTTATTCTGAATTTTATTTACATAAGGCATCAAAAATTGATGGTAAAATTTTTTTCTTGCATGGACATTATCGAGAAGAAATTACTAAAAAAAAAGTTTTTCAAGAATTATATGTCGCTATATGTATAATTAACAAAAAGAAAGTGGCATATATTTCTTGAAAAAGTTTTTTTTTCCCCAAATCATAAAGCAATTTCTTCTCGAAAATTTTTATTTCGTTTTTTAGAACAAAGTTAGGGGGCGTCCAAAATAAATTTCTACCATCACGCTAATAAGAATCATCCTAGTATATGTTTATACGTATAAAGTAAAATTGTTTTAAAACAAATAATGTCTTTAAAAAAAAAACCGCATTCTTTTTTTATTGAATATTAATTATTAAAATGACCTACCAGAAGCATTCCATCCTCCTTCCACTTGGTATGCGCTACTGCCGGCACCGAACAAAAAGTTTTCTGGAAATACTAGTTTATTGTCACAGTAGACGAAATTGGCGAATGCCAAGATGACTACTAAAAAAAAAAAATCAAATATATATTGCATGTACTAATAACGTTGTAAATTAAAAAAATTCAAACTTACTAAATTTCAGAGCGCTCATAGTCGAACGATCTCTTGAAAAATCGTTTGATTAGTAATGTAATTTGATTACCTACTGCCCCAGCTACTTCGGACACGATTATATTTATAGCAAACATTTATCTATCCACAGTTTTAATCTTTTTGTAAATAATAATACACTATAACCATTACGAAACTAGTCGACTTTTGTTGATTATTGTGCCAATAAACCTTGTTTAAATTAACTTAATTAAATCGATAATTTTTAAATAACTTTCCTAAATATAATCTTTGGCCTAATTCTTCAGCGTGAACCATTATTTTTTATTACTATTTAAAATAATCTAGTTGAATAATTTTTAATTGGTGTTTTAGGGATAAACATTTTTGGTTTATTGGTTTCATTAAAATACACCGAAATTTGATAGGAGGTATCAAATAAATAAGTTGTCCTAATGGCATTAAAAAAATTTCGACTTTTTTTTCCAATTGTTTACAGAAAGAAGACCGTAATATGGTTTAACTAATACTAACATTTTTTATATTTTCCCGATTTTCCTCAGTTTATTTTTAGTTTATTGTATTTGATGAGGAAACTCTTGAGAAAATCGAAAAACTACCTCTCGAAAGTACCGCCCTAGGGTGAAATTTCTTTTTAGAAACATTGGTACCATTATAAGTTGAAGCAAAATTGCTGGCAAATATAATATTTTAGTACATAATATATTTCGTACATATTCCTGTTTTTTTCTTCGGTTTTTCGCATTTGTTGAGAAACTCTTGAGAGAATCGAAAAATTTAAAAAGCTCCTCAAAGTACTTCCCCACACTGATTTACTTTTAGAAAAGGAGCTACACTCAAAATTCTGAGCAAATCTTCTGATAGAATAGTTACGCACAAATACAAAAAAAATATAAACATCTTTGTAAAACTATAAGCTTCTTCGCTCTACTCAGAATCGAAAATATATAATCTCATTGTAAAGCCAATACATTCCACTCAGAACCTAAAATTACAACAAAGTATTTTTGTGAAAATATCATACAAAGATTATTTACAAAAATGTGTGTGTTGTAGTTGCAAAACCGTTTTAGAGGAATTTACTATTTCACTTTTAAGGTAAGTAGTTTATGATTGCCCCTTATTAGGTATTTTTTCAAACACCGAACAAAACATTCAAAAATAATTATCTCATACATTATCAAATTCTCGATTATTATAAACGTCAGGACCGTTTTATATTCTTTACCTACAATATTATTCGTCATTGATTAAGTACTCGGACTAAATTAACGACGTTTTACCAGATCTATTTATTGAACCGAACATCTGAATAATGAAAAAAAAAACTTTAACTTTATTATTATACCATCCAAAATTTTATTTATACGTAGAGTATGTGCATTATACAATAAATAAATAACTAATCAAGGGTAATTTAACAGGTTTATACTACTACATGAATAGATTATTATCAAAGTTTGAAGTGTAATCCGTGACTACGATATGCATTTGTATAATAATATTATTTTTAGAGGACTTTTACAGGTTATGTGTAAACATTTTATGTTAAATTACCTACTCGGCATAGACAAGATTAGCCTATAATTATTTTCACGCTCAGGCAGTGGTGATTTTCGAACTTATTTATCGACGGTCTTTTAATATAATTTGCAATATATATTAACATACAAAGATTATTTACATTAATTAATTAATAGTATATTAGTATACTTTTTATTTATCTACATGTATGTACCTGTTGTAATCAAAAACATAGTTTAGATATAATTAAAAAATTCCAACACAAAAATCTAATTTTCGTAGTCTAAACTCAGGGTGTAGGGGCTCAGAAGCCTGGACCTCTGATCCCCCGTAAAACCACTTCTTTTGACTCGGAAACTTATTTAACCGAAATCTAGGAGGCATTGACCATGGCAAACATATTTCAAAAGGAAGTCATACTCGTTTAAAACGTGGTAAAAAGGAAGTTTTTTTTTTATTATTATTACCGAACCCATTACACAGTTTACACTCACTCAGCAGGACATAAATCATGTGTTTTGGAGCCTAAAGAATGTAGTACAAAACGTTAAATATGCAGTTCAATATATTAGTGTATTGTAAAAACACAAAAATGTGTTCTTGAATGAATGTGCCTTAAAAAAACAATGCACCAGGGCGCTAAAAATGTAAATATATTTCTGATCACTCTTATAGGTCAAAAAAATCAAATAATTTATAACATGTAACATCGAATTGAAATGAAAAAAAAACGTAATTATTATTTATTCCATTAATATTATTTAATTTTCACCTCAATTATATTATGTTCCCTGCATTCATTATTGTCTGTAAACATGTTTTTTTTTGTAGTTATTAATACTCATGGAGTTGAGGCAGAATAAAAAAAATCACTGTAGACAAATTAATAACTAAAATTGTTCATTGACACAAATTATAAAACGAATAATAAGTAAAAAGTGTCATAAAATAACAAATACCTGCCTAAGTTAATTGGTAATTTTTTATTCTAGGTCTTATTTACCGCCTTCAGTGATTTATTTCTATTATTAAATTATGATAAATTGATAACACTATAATCATTATTTTTCTTCATTTTATTACCTCAATATATAGGGACCTACTCTACAGGTATTTAATAGATTTATAATTAAATTGGTTTTTAACTATTGCCATATTCGTCTATCTTATATTTAAAGTAGGTTTTAATACTTTACTCTGTTTATTTGAATTTGACAATATTATTGAAATTATACAGACATTTTAGGGCATACATTTTTACAACATAAATATCAGTTTGATCATGAAATAGACAAAAACATAATAAAAGTTTTAAAGTATCTGAATCTGTTATATTATAATATAATAACATTAGTATTTTAATATAGATAGTTAGGTGAGTACTTATTAAAATTAACACTTTTCACCGCTGCTATTCGATAGAAAAGGTGGAACCAGTGTGCGATTTGTGTACACCTCTCTGAACCACAAAGTCGATTTCTTCTGTGTCCGCGGCCTATTGTCGTCGTTAAAATCCACATGGTAAATTCCATATCTTAAACTAAAAAAAATAAAAACAATTAATTATTAAAATGCTGGAATTACTTCGCACGGTTGGTCCAGCTACTGTTAATGATGAGAATTTAGGAAGGTAGGATACTGAAGGAAATTTAATGTATATCTGTGATTAACGATAAAACATTGCTAACGAAAAAACGATTCTGAGGGGAGTTCAGTTGACAGTGATGCTTTGCCAACAATATTTGTCATATTATGGTAAAAGTATTAAAGGCAATATATATTTTTTCTTTAGTAATTATTTAACATTGTACCGATTTTCCCGTTTTTTCTGGTATTCCCATGTTTTTCCCCGGTTTTTCTCATTTTCTGGTAAAACTCCTGTGCAAATCGAAAAATGACCTCTTTTAGGTACCTCCCTGGTCAAATTTACTTTTAGAAAATGTGCAGTCATTTTAAATCAGAGTAAAATTAAAAGTAGAAAAGTTGTCCACAAAAAAAAAATGGTAATATTTTATAAATATAATAAATTTTTTTCATTTACCATTTTTTAACATTCTTTTTCAATTTTTCACATTTGATAAGCAAACTCCTGAGAAAATTTTAAAATAACCTCCATAAAGTATAACCCCAAGAAAATTCAGACGTTTCAGCATAAAAGCACTACAATTTACAATTATACGTATGTGGTACTTATCGAATTAATGCAAATTAACAATGTTTATTTGGAACAATGCAAAATACAAACATAAATTCCCATGAACCCGACGAAAACCTACTGCAGTATTTATATAGAAATTTGTAAGCACATAGGTACCTGTAACCGTTTAACCATTCCAACGAATCCATAAGAGACCAAGCGCAATATCCTATGACATTAACATTGTACTGATTTATTGCTATGAGTGTGTGATTGAGATGGCCCTAAAAAATAATCAATAACATTAATTTATACATTTCAAATTATAAAAACGAGCATATTAAAATGTAATTTTTTACTAACATAATGGTAGTCTAATTTTTTCATGGAAAAATCAATTTCACCCGGTTCTGNTGTTTCATGGATCCATTTTAAAATCAAACTCATTCCTTCCGGTACACTCTGAAAATGTAATGAAACATTATAAAAACAAAAAAGAAATTTTAAATGAAATTGAAAAATAAATAAAACTATTCCGGACATTATTTCAAAAACTTAAAATGTATTATGTTAGAGATATACCCGTCATATTTCATGTTCTCGACGAATTAGCCGATGCAACTTAAAGTACAAAATAGCAAAACGATTTGCCTACAAGCTTATAAAACTCGTAAAACTTGCAAATTATGATAAAAATATTGTTATAAAATATTATTACTGACAACCAACATGAGTCGCGTACTAACTTAACCACAAAGATTTATCAATTATAAGTAGTATCGTAAAACACTATCTATCTATCATCTTATCATCTATCCAAATTAATAATATCCATTTATATACCGTAATTATTAGTCTATTTTTACCTTGATCCATGATCTATTTTTTAATTCATCATCGCTCTTTATAATATTTTTCTGTATGTTTGCGTCAAGATCACTGACGCTTTTTCCTTCCCTTTCGTTTTCAGGCAAATCAGTCACCTCAAATGACATATAATGATTTAATGAAATGAAATCGTAGGAATCTGTACGTGAAAAATACAAAATTAAAAAAGGAGTAACATGAATATCCCTTTATATAGTATATTATTAGTATATTATTATACCCTGTCAAACCTAAGACTATAGCCGGCGGCGGACGAAAACATTTTCATTTTAGCGCATGTGTTCCGACTCTCGGTTACCGGTACTGTTTCACCCACTCACCCGACAATTATCTCCCCACGGTCAATACACATGATATAAGACATCCATAGAGAACAAAATATCGATAACATTTTCTTTTAACGGCCCTACCGCGTACACGTATTTTCTCGCACAAACGTTCTCTTTCAATTTAAATAATCGCTAAAATTTACGTTTTAAGTATTGTGATTTTCTATCTTCCCTTTTAATTTCACTGAAACAGTATTGGTATGCGTGTTTATTACTCTTTATTTGGCAATAGGTATAATAGATATCAAAACTCGATGAATACACGACCGCAGTAGCAAATTACCAAATTATACGTAAACTGGAATACTCTTAAGTTGGACAGAGTATAGAGCTCCACATGGGCCAAAGTTTTTAAGCTTATCCCGGCCCATATCAACCGATTGCTTTACGAAGCCCGAAGCCTTTGGAGCTTTGTATTGTTCTAGTTTATGAAAACCATAACGTTTCCAAATTGAAAATTATAAAATAAAGTACACCAGCACATTGGAAAAATATGCGGCCCTACAAGGCCCTATCATGTTCCAATGAGCAAAATCACCTAATATAGAATAGGTGACTAGATACCTAATCAAAAGTAGTTTTTGAAAAATTGAGCTAAACACGTTTTATAATGTTACAGTAAGTATCTTGACGGCAGAGGATGTAATGTATTGGTTTTACTAAGATATGTGTTCCAATCAAAAGACTACAACAAGTGAGCTTTGCTTTCATTATTTTTTCCTTAAGTCTTTTGAAATCAAATTAAAACAGAAATTCTAAAATGTACGGATTAAAACAAGTAAAACCGTAATTCGTTCAGAATCGTATTTCATTAGGAACGGTTTATCGTCAAATATAAACATAAATATAATAACTCTATGTAACCTACTTTCTGAACTTCTACATGCTTCTGCAGTTGAACTACGGCAACTCCAGTACCTCCGGTTTACCGAAATTTTTCTTTTTATCTTTTAAAACTATTTTCGAATACAATTTATAAATATATCGTATTATCAAGCATATTATGCATATCAATATTAATCTAACTTAATACTACATAATCATAAAGTATATTATATACTTGTAATGAGTTGTTTTTCTGCGGGTGAAAACTCTGGAAGACGAATATTTGAGATATTGAGACGATCGCTGTTTTGGTAAACTCTTTGTATTAGTTCTTCTGGATAGTCACCATATGTCAACGGATGAAGAATAACTCCAACCTATTAAAACAAAATTAACATATCAAAACAGTATATTGTATAAAGAAAAAAAAACTAACTACAAATGATCGTAAAGTACAATTAGGTATTCTTATTTCAGTTATAGCCGTTTAAATTTCTATATAATATGTGTGAAAACAATTAAAAATTCAATAAAATAACACATTATGTGATTATAATCACAATCTGCGCGGTAATCTTTACCTTCTATTGAATAT
>CABPRJ010000606.1:0-11218 GCA_902439185.1 Cinara cedri
GATAATATTTTTAAATTGATCGAACATCTGAGGTATGTCCAGACATTATATATGCAAGTTTTGTACCTTATTTTATTCGGTAACTACATTAATTAGGTATACAATTGTAAGACTGATTAGATATACTTATACATTTATCAAATTGTTTATTCGAAAACGTTCATGTTTTTCGAAAATATTTTGCATAATATACGTACATATAATATATTTCCACTATTTTTTTCGGCATGAGAATTAACATAGAGACACTTGTTAAGAACAGCGAATTACCTTTTACCACCTTCTTGGAATCGTCCCTCTTATCCGTAAGATATTTCAGTCAATATTTTACTCCTAAACATGATAATAAATGATACCTATAATTGTCATTGTCTACAAGGTTTTATAGTCTAATTAAATAAAATTTAGGCACCGCTTCTGGTTTCAAAATGTATTATAAACAATGAATTATTGTTAATTACACATACAATTGAGTAACTAACTATAATATTGATTTTTGTTTTAATATCTAATTATCGTTTAATAATTTTGTTAAAACACATTTTAAAAACTTAATTTCTCTGATTCCTGACTTAATATTTTTTCTGATTTTTTTGTTCTATTTAAAATCAAAACCGTCATTATTTAATTTCTCATTAAAGTGACAGGTAATCGTAATGGTAATGAATTTACTATGTTGTGTAACGGGTTTTCCATATTATTTTGAAAAAAGGCTCAGAAAATGATTTTAACGACTTTTATTTATGAATCAACTAGTTTTAGAATTCAACCAAAATTATTCACTGGATTTTTGAATTTAAACCATGTTATAAATTTTGGTGAAATATACAGAAATATGACAGGATAATTATTATTTTTTATAAGTGTGTAACAAGCTGCNTATAATTAATTACTTTGCCATTTTTTTGTTTGTTTTTTAATTGATAATAAGGTACTAAATTACACAATATGACGTACGTGATATTTGCAAATGAAGAAAAAAAAAATTGCAACATTTATTGATTTAGTGCCTTTATAAAGATAAATTAAAGTTTTATGGATGAGGGTAAATATTTATCCAAAGAGTAAATAAAACTAAAAATTAACCTATACATATAAATTTGTACCTGGCACAAGATATAATATATTTTTACAATAAAATAATTTTGGGAATTGTGTATTAAATAATGGAAGAGTTTACTGTCTCCTCAAAACATTTAGTATTCTATAAATTTTGTCGTTGATTTTATTAGTGAAATGTATGAAAAAAGTGTAAAATAATTTTAATAGCATCCACGCAGAATTATTGCAATAAAGTAAGTTGATATGTATGTCAGGACATTGTTAACATGCACATAGTGTTTATATTAGCCATGCTCTTTAGCTAATGTGTTATATTTCATATAAATGCATGAAATATCAACATTCCTGGATAATAGTAACGCTAACTAGGTATGTTGAAAATATTAAAAGTTATTTATTAAATACAGTAGGAGTTTTTGTTAGCGTTCTGTATACCTGAGTATGCTTTTAAATAATATAATTAGATATTAATTAATTTATCCGTAGTTCATATTTTCCATTATGCAAACTATAATGAAGGTAAAATGCTGATTAACACTTATAATCCATGTCCATGTATGGCGTGTATCATGGTCTCACAACAGTAAATCACCAAACTGCCAGATTAAAATTACTAATCTTAACTTATAATTCATCTATAGTCATCAATAATAACCCTATAGCACCAGTCGAAGAAGTTGGGACAAATTTACTATAGGTTTTACGTACAAAATGATGAATTATATGACAGACAAAATGAAATATACGTTAAATTTGGTCGTGGTGGTAATCACTAAGTGAATACAGAAATTAAAACTAAATACAGACACTTGACTCAAAGAGTGATACAAATTTTCTTAAAATTTTGCAGAGCTTGTCAAACAAAAATGTCATCTAAACGAAAAGACCTTGTAGTTAAACCGATTATTCATTCAGAAATTAAGTATCGTTATCAGGTATATCTCATCTGGGCCTGGATAAACAACAGAGGCATTGTGTACTACACATTTCTGGGCGTATATTATTTAAAAAAAAAAATCGTTGAAAGTTAAAAACAAATCTCATTTTATTTATTTCACAAGTAGATCCTAAAAACAAATTTCTTGAGTTATGTAAAATTTATATCTACAAATCACCATTTTTTTTTTCAATTTTTTTCTGTAAGCATTTTTATACTTCTAATTTTTTTTTTGCAAATTCATGAAAAAAGTGTTGACAACGATTGGTAGAAGTAACGGTACAGAAATTAGTCATCATTCTTTTATTTGAAAAAAAAAACTTTTTCTACTTTTAGATTCCGAGCGTATCGTAGTAGCTATTGTTATTACTATAGTGTTTATTTATTATTTTGTTCTTCTAGTCTGTGGACACGTTTCTTTCTAATAAACTCCTTCCGATTTGTATATGTGCCTATTTTTCTGTAAGCACGAAGGTACTTTTTAGATTATTAACGCCATGTTTCAAATAAAAACACTTAAAAAAAAATATAAACGTACAATTTCTCTATTTTATTATTTTATTAAAACACGGACGACGTTCTCTACGAAAATAGGTCGTCCATGTATTAATCGAAAAATCACAATATAACTTTTTTGTGGCCTTTTCGATATACTTTCAATCGGTATCAAAACCAGATTTTTGAGCCACTTTTGAGCTTTTAAGGAATTTTACTTTAGGATAGAGTTTTTTAACGGAAAAAAAGCTTAAATCCGAAAAATAACAATTTAGCCTTTTCGTGGCCTTTATGATTTACTTTCAAACGGTATCAACTTCACTCAGAAGAGTCATTCATCAAGCAAAGATATATCTGTTAGAAAAGATATACCATTTTATGACGAAATGAAATCACCCTGTGTATTATATGTACCTAAATTTTAACTTATAANTTATATTTTTAAATTTAATGAGTTTTAATTTTATTATAATATATCTGATTTAGTCTGATTCAAATCAACTTTTGTTGAATAGATAATTTACAACTTGGTGATCTAAACCTCTAGCAAGAACATTTGGATAATCAGTCGACTACAATTATAAGTAACGTTCAGCAATTTTTACTGTCAACTAGAATCATACCTATATAGTAAATATAAATTGTTATGACCGTAACGTTTAACTGAAATATATTAAAATCAAAGCATAAATTTAATATTGTGTCTCCTAAAAATATCATATTATTCGCGTATCTATTTCGGATTTATTGCAAATATGCTGATAAAATTTATCGTTTCGTTTGTTATTATTTATTCTTTTATGCCGGTGTCAGTACAAGGTGAAGGTCCGTTTGCTCCTGAACCGCCATCTCATCTCCCTAATGATCCTGGGAATCCATCTATTTCTCATGATTCTGACATTTCAGATACAGGAGTTCACCCTAACCGTTATCCTGATAGTTCACCCCCAGATGATTGTGGTGGTTTCGGTTGTTGCCCCTCACCTTGTAAGAGAAATTTAACATGGGCCGAATATAATTGTAATAAAGGTTATCACATGTATAAACCCGAAATACCAAATTGTTATTGCTGTAACTGAATAATTCATTTATTCGAGGCACAATTGCAAACTATTTTACAAATTCCATAAAAATATCCAAAATGATCTTTCCATAATTTATTCGTTTAATGAAGCACACTTCCAAATTGAGGCACTGCTACAATTTAAATTAATTTACACCTTAACTACAATAATATTGGTTTGACATTATATGCATATACCATAATAATAATATATTATAATAAATTTGCTGTAATAATTATACATTAACTTTATTATTTTAGATTAAAAGACATTAAAAATCAACTTTTGTCTGTACAATATTTGTGTAATACATTTATCATAAGTGATAAAATAAAATAGTTTTTAATTACAGATTATTTGTTGTATTGATTTCATGATAAATTACTTACTCATCATATCACCTATAATGATACTGTGAAAGTTTATTTATTTGTTTGTAATATTGAAAACCTTAACTCCAAAATTAATACAAAACAATAACTTTTATTGTATTTTTTAAATTAAATTTGTTGTATTTATTAAACTTAATACGAGTCCTAGGCAAATGAATCAAATTAAAAAAAACTTTAACGTTTAACATTTTAAACGGTATTTCTTTTGAAAATGTGTATGTAAAGAATAAAATATGTTCCTTTATATAGTGTATAGCTCAAACAAATCATTATTGTAAAAGCATAATTATCGACTGAACATGAAGTAGACCTGGATTGTTCGTCAGCGATGGTTTACGGTATATATTAAATTATTTAAGAGAGTGGCTACACTATTCCCTTCTATCCTAGGACGCTTTTTTTATTTTTTTATTGTTAATCGGTTCGAAATATCCATAGACTAGAATATTTAATAGAAAACATACATTTGCCTTATCTAGACTTGATAATACTTTTAAATTGATCGAACAATTGAGGTATTTCCAGACATTTTATTTGCATGTTTTGTACTTTATTTTATCTGTAACTACATTAATTGGGTATATAATTGTAAGACTAAACAGATATGCTTATACATTCATCAAATTGTTTATTAGAAGACGTTCATGTTTTTCGAATATATTTTGCATATTATACGTACATATCATATATTTCCACTATTATTTTCGGCATAAGAATTAACATACAGACACTTGTTAAGAACAGCATTTACCTTTTACCACCTTTTTGGAATCGTCACTCTTATCCGTAAGTTATGTCATTCAATATTTTACTCCTAAACATAATAGTAATTTGAAAGTAAAATGATATGTATGTCAGTACATTGTTAACATGCACATAGTGTTTATATTAGCCATGCTCTTTAGCTAATGTGTTATATTTCATATTAAAGCATGAAATATCAACATTCCTAGATAATAGTAACGTTAACTAAGAATGTTGAAAATATTAAAAGTTAAGTTCAATAATTTATCTGCAGTTCATATTTACAATTATGCAAACTATAATGAAATAAAATACTGATTAACACTCATAATCCATGTCCATGGTGTGTATCATGGTCTCACTACAGTAAATCACCAAACTGCCATATTATAAATGTTAACTTATAATTCATCTATAATCATCAATAATAAACCTATAGCACCAGTCGAAAAAGTTGGGACAAATTTACTATAGGTTTTACGTACAAAATGATGAATTATATGACACACAAAATGAAGTATACATTAAATTGAGTCTTTCTTCAAGCAATGATATATCTGTAAGAAAAGATATACCNACATCTATCGATCTATTACATCATCTATCTACATTTATCGGTTTTTTTCTAATAAACTCGTTCCGAATTGTATGTGTGCCAATTCTTCTGTAAGCACAAAGGTACTTTTTAGATTATTAACGCCAAGTTTCAAATAAAAACACTTAAAAAAAAATATAAACGTACAATTTCTCTATTTTATTATTTTATTAAAACAAGGACGACGTTCTCTACGAAAATAGTTCGTCCATGTATTAATCGAAAAATCACAATATAACTATTTTGTGGCCTTTTCGATTTACTTTCAGTCGGTATCAACTTCACTCAGAAGAGTCTTTCTTCAAGCAATGATATATCTGTTAGAAAAGATATACCATTCTTTGACGAAATGAAATCACCCAGTGTATTATATGTACCTAACTTTTCACTTATAACGGAGGACACTCCCATCTTTAGTACCACCACTATTATTAAGATTAAGTGCAAAATATAAGAGTTTAATTTAACTGTCTTCAAATAAATTACTTTGCATGTGTTTGCAGCCACTGTTGTTGTAGGTGGAAAATTAGGAATGTAAAATTCAGGCTGAAATATAATGTAAATCTGTAAAAATCGAAAACCATTGATACCGAAAAAACAATTCTGAGAGAGGTTTACTGAAAAATATTGCTGTGTCAACAATACATATGTCATATGAAAGCAAAATAGTTGCATATGCATTAAACATTTTCTTTAAAAATATTTGTTCAATTTTAGTATCTATTTTACCGTTATCCTGATTTTGACATATTTAATATTTTGGGAAGGATTTGATTATAATAAAATTTATTTTAATAATATAATGATATTATTAACAAATGTAATTTATTATTACTTATTACAAATAGTAATTACAATTACTACGTCCTAATTATAGTCATAACAAAACATTAAATTCTACAAGTATTAATCGGCACATAATAGATATGATGGCACCTATATTATATAATACATGACTCATATCATACGTAAATATTTTGTACAACAATATTATTCTATTATATGTCTTTAATAATAAAGCATAATTCAAAATTTTAAGTTAACAAAAAAAGTGAAAATTTCCATAATTTTAGTAATTTTCCAATTAAAATAAACACAAAAAAATTATTTTTGATCCTGTATCGAGTAGGCAGCGAACCTAGCGGTATTTTAAACTGCAGTAATTTTTTCAATTAATTTATCATAGACCGAAAAGTGAAAGTGATTACACCATAATAATCTACCTTAAAGGTAGGATTATAGTGTGTCAATGATTTTAATGATTACAAAAGTACAATATTTTATATTTTTAAATTTAATGAGTTTTAATTTTATTATAATATATCTGATTTAGTCTGATTCAAATCAACTTTTGTTGAATAGATAATTTACAACTTGGTGATCTAAACCTCTAGCAAGAACATTTGGATAATCAGTCGACTACAATTATAAGTAACGTTTAGCAATTTTTACTGTCAACTAGAATCATACCTATATAGTAAATATAAATTGTTATGACCGTAACGTTTAACTGAAATATATTAAAATCAAAGCATAAATTTAATATTGTGTCTCCTAAAAATATCATATTATTCGCGTATCTATTTCGGATTTATTGCAAATATGCTGATAAAATTTATCGTTTCGTTTGTTATTATTTATTCTTTTATGCCGGTGTCAGTACAAGGTGAAGGTCCGTTTGCTCCTGAACCGCCATCTCATCTCCCTAATGATCCTGGGAATCCATCTATTTCTCATGATTCTGACATTTCAGATACAGGAGTTCACCCTAACCGTTATCCTGATAGTTCACCCCCAGATGATTGTGGTGGTTTCGGTTGTTGCCCCTCACCTTGTAAGAGAAATTTAACATGGGCCGAATATAATTGTAATAAAGGTTATCACATGTATAAACCCGAAATACCAAATTGTTATTGCTGTAACTGAATAATTCATTTATTCGAGGCACAATTGCAAACTATTTTACAAATTCCATAAAAATATCCAAAATGATCTTTCCATAATTTATTCGTTTAATGAAGCACACTTCCAAATTGAGGCACTGCTACAATTTAAATTAATTTACACCTTAACTACAATAATATTGGTTTGACATTATATGCATATACCATAATAATAATATATTATAATAAATTTGCTGTAATAATTATACATTAACTTTATTATTTTAGATTAAAAGACATTAAAAATCAACTTTTGTCTGTACAATATTTGTGTAATACATTTATCATAAGTGATAAAATAAAATAGTTTTTAATTACAGTTTGTTTGCTGTATTGATTTCATGAAACATTACTTACTCATCATATCACCTATAAAGATACGGTGAGAGTTTAGTTATTTGTTTGTAATATTGAAAACCCTAACTCCAAAATTAATACAAAACAATAACTTTTATTGTATTTTTTAAATTAAATTTGTTGTATTTATAAAACTTAATACGAGTCCTAGGCAAATGAATCAAATTAAAAAAACATATTTTAAAAAGTTATTTGTTTGGAAATGTGTATGTAAAAAACAAAATATGTTCCTTAATATAATGTATTGCTTAAACAAATCAATGTTGTGAAAGCAAAATTATCGACTGAACATGACTAAGACTTGGATTGTTCGTCAGTTATGGTTTACGGTATATATTAAATTATTTAAAGAGTGGCTACACTATTCCCTTTTATCCTACGACGTCTTTTTTTTTTTTTATTGTAAATCGGTTCAAAATATCCATTGACTAGAATTTTTTACAGAAAACATACATTTGCCTTTTCTAGACTTGATAATATTTTTAAATTGATCGAAAATTTGACGCATTTCCAGACATTTTATTTGCAAGTTTTGTACCTTATTTTATTCAGCAACTACATTAATTGGGTATACAATTGTAAGACTGAACAGATATGCTTATACATTTATCAAATTGTTTATTCGAAGACGTTCATGGTTTTCGGAAATATTTTGCATATTTTACGTACATATCATATATTTCCACTTTTTTTTTCGGCATGAGAATTAACATAGGGACACTTGTTAAGAACAGCGATTTACCTTTTACCACCTTCTTGGAATCTTCAGGATAAGAGTCCTCTAGATATGTCAGTCAATATTTTACTCCTATACATAATAATAAATGATACCTATTATTGTAATTGTGTAGAAAGCTTTATCTTCTAATTGAATAAAATTTAGGCATCGATTCTGGTTTCTAAATGTATTATAAACAATAAATTATTCTTAATTAGACATACAATTGAGTCATTAACTATAATATTGATTTTTGTTTCAATATCTAATTATCGTTAAATGATTTTGTTAAAACACATTTTAAAAACTAAATTTCTCTGACTCCTGGCTTAATAATTTTTCTGTTTTGTTTGTTCTATTTATAATCAAAACCGTCAGTATTTAATTTCTCATTAAAGTGATAGGTAATGGTAATGGTAATGAATTTACTATGTCGTAAAACGGGTTTTCCCAATTATTTTGAAAAAAACGCATAGAAAATGATTTGAACGACCTTTTTTATGAACCAACTAGATTCAGAGTTCAACTAAATTTTTCTAGTGGACTTTTTAATTGAAATAATGCTATATATTTTGGTCGAATGTACAGAATTATTACAAGATAATTATTTTTTTAAAAGTGTGTGACGAGCTGCACAAAACAGTTGCATGCTATAAATCATAGAACTGTGTTGCCAATGTTTTTATATTAAATAACTCTGCGAATTTTTTTGGTTTTTTAATTAATTAAAAGGTACTAAAGTACATTTTGATAAAAGTTTAAAAAAATTTTAATCGCATCTATGCAGAATTATTGCAATAGATTAAGTTGTTATGTAAGTTATGGACACTGTTAACTCGTAGATAATGTTTATATTAACTTGCTTTTATGCTAATGTGTAATTTTTCGTTTAAAAACATGAAATCTCATCATTTCTTGATAATAGTTACGCTAACCAGGAATATTGGACAATGTTAAAAGTTATTATTTAAATATAGTAGAAGTTTTTGTTAAAATTCTGTGTATTCGGGTATGCATTTAAATAATATTTTCAGACATTAAATAATTTAACTGCAGTTCAAGATTAGATAAGAATCCATATTTACCTTTATGAAAAATATAATGAAATAAAATACAGATAAACACTCATAATCCATGTCCGTGTCTGGTGTGTATCATGGACTCAGAACGGTAAAGCGTAGAACTGCCAGATATTAATTACTTATCAAAATTTATAATTCATGATTTATAATATTCCAATCTGAAATGAGTCCGTTTTTACTAGTGGTTTGTTAGGCACAAAGGTTGAAAAGCTAGTAAAATTGTGAAATTTTAATTTCATTTATAATTATAATTTCATAATATAATAATATTAAAACAAATGTTATTTGTTATTACTTATTACAAATAGTCACAACAATTATTACCTCCTAATAATAGTAGTATCAAAGCATTAAATTGTAGAAGTAATAATTGACACATAATAGGTATGTTGGCACGTATATTAAATAATACATGACTAATATCATACGTAAATATTTTTTACAAAAATATTATGTTATTATATGTCTATATTAATAAAGCATAATTTATAATTTTTAGTAAACAAAAAAAGTGAAAATTTCCATAATTTTAGTAATTTTCAAATTAAAATAAACACAAAAAAATAATTTTTGATCCTGTATGGAGTAGGCAGTGAACCTAGCGGAATTTTAAACTGCAGTAATTTTTTAAATTAATTTATCTTAGACCATCAAGTGAAAGTGATTACACCATAATAATCTACATTAAAGGTAGGATTATAGTGTTTCAATGATTTTAATGATTTCAATAGTACAATATTTTATATTTGAACATTTAATAACTTTAAATTTTATTGTAATATAATTGATTTTGTCTGATTCAAATCAACTTTTGTTGAATAGGTAATTTACAAACTTGGCTATCTAAACCTCTAGCAAGAACATTTGGATAATCAGTCAACTACTACTATAACGTAAAGTGTAGCAATTATTACTGGCAACTGGAATCATACCTATTACTAAATATATATTGTTAAGACCGTAACGTTTAAGTGAAATATATTAAAATCAAAGCATAAAATTAATTTTGTGTCTCCTAAGAATATCGTATTATTCGAGTATCTATTTCGGATTTATTGCAAATATGCTGTTAAAATTTATCGTATCGTATGTTATTATTTATTCTTTTATGCCGGTGTCAGTACACGGTATAGGTGAGCATACTCCTTCACCTCCACCGCCATCTCATCTCCCTGATGATCCGTATTTCGAGGACCCTGGCAATCCCTCTATTTCTTATGCACCTTACATTCCAGGTACTCCTGGTAACCCTCCCCGTCAGATTAAAATACATTAAAAATCAACTTTTGTCAGTACAATATCTGTGTAATACATTTATCAAAAGTGATAAAATTAAATAGTTTTAATTTTATAATATTATTAACAAAGGTATTTGTATAACTTATCACCAATAGTAATAACAAGTACTAGCTCCTAATAATAGGACGGTATTACGGTTTTTGAATTTTGTAGCAGGGATTATGGGATTGGACATACGAACAACTAAAGACAAAGTACAGATTATCTCATCGACATGCATTCGCAAGCTAATGGCAAATTTTGCTCTCTTATGGTTTATTCAGTCAATTTAACAAAATGTATTCAGTCGCGGGCTTAAAAGTCAAAAAACGGCCAAAGAAGTGGCGACTAATATTTTGGATATATTTTGTATTTTTGGAGCACCGGTTATTTTACCATCCTACATTGGGTGTCAATACTACAGTACAATTATTAACGATTTGAAAATTATGGAAAAGATGATGTTTGAAACCGTGAATAAAAAAAAATAATGGAGATAACAACATTAAAGAGGTAAATAAATAATGTTGTTCGAAAGTAACACATTAAGA
>CABPRJ010000607.1:0-11133 GCA_902439185.1 Cinara cedri
ACCGCAACATACAGTTAATCATAAAACATAGTGATTGTGTTAAAACAATTGAACTTAGAATAAGAATTAATTTACAATTTTAAAGGTAAGTTTAAGTATTATATTTTTACATTATACACAATAAATATCAGTAAAATAACTAATCAAACTTCTCGATTTTTTTTATAGTCGAAACAAAGTAACTTCAAAAAAACACTTTCTCCTAGAATCATGCAGTCATGCAGTATGTGTGTAAAGATCGGAGCACTTTTACTGATATTTATCGTGTATACATATTATAAAAACGATAATTTTTTTTTTTAATTAATTTAAAATCTAAATAAAATTTATACAAATAAATGTTGTGTAATAATTTTTATTAACAAACATTAATAGACGACTGTTTTAGCTCAATGAATAGGCCAAAATACATTTTAATTTGTTAATATTTCCTTAAATAATAATAAACTTTCGATAGTTGGAATGTCGACATTTTGACTGTTGGCATTTTTAACCGCCTCCTTTTTTCCTGCCGAAATTTTTCAAAAAAAAATTCAAGACAAGTTTGAAAATTATACATTTTTCATCACTTGTAAAAAAATTATCTTTAATTATTTGATTTCAAAAATGGGACATTTTTTTATTCTATTTGTTAAATATTAAATAAATATATTTAAATTGCCTGACTCGTTATTTGTTACTTGTTTAATTTTAATAACCAAAATAATTAAATTGTAATTATTGGGTAATTTAATAAATAGCTACATTTAATATAATAATTTAATAACGTAAATAATTTTCGATAAACATTATTTTTTTCGTTTTAATTATTTATAGACCATAATATGAGAGGTTAAAGTTTGATTTTTGTTTACATCAAATGTTTTTCAAAACTTCTAAATTATAATTTGAGAACCATTTAAAGTTACCCAGACGCTAACCAATTAATGTGGATTATTTGTTATTTACGTCCATGAAATACCTAATCAATTATCTAGTAGCAGTATATACACGGTATTATACATCCATATATCCGGAGGGGGGGACAGTATAGATCGGAAAAATAATACACAGACAAATAATCTTTAGAATTTTATTTTGCATGGAATGATAAAGTCCAATAGTTCCCATTTTAACACTTCGATCGCTTCGCTCACTAATTCATGTGCTAATTTCTGTCGGATTTTTAAACGAAAAAAAATCCCTGTTTTGTTGTGCAAAACCACGTTGGATGAATAACAGAATAACAGGAGAAAAAGTGCAATACGAAGTATAAAAAAAATAAAGGAGTATACTTTGCACAATGGGTGGGAAATTGTTGTAGATGAGAAATTAGTAAGGTAGAAGAGAAATTTAATATATAACTGAGCGGAGTTCGGTTATACATGTTTTGAAAGGCCGTAATGTTTACGATTTGATAATAATACATTTTGTAAATTTTTCCGCTTTCTTTAGATTTTTCCCATTTATTATAAAAACCCCTAGGTCAAATTTCTGAAAAGTTTTTCAAAGAAAAAAAAATAAATATCATTGTAAAACCAATACATTTCTCCCTCCACTCAGAATCTAAAACATCTATTTTACGTAGTCAAAAAAATATATTTTAGAAACCAATGATTATTATTCTTTTCCCGATTAACTACTGTGTTTTATGTATATCCCATATAACCACGTTTTTTTTTAGCAAGTATGCTAAATAATGAACTATGTGAGAAGTGAACTAAGCATATTCGCCGTATACCCTTTCACCCATGCACCACCGATTATGTCTTTATATTTGCAATTATTGTCTAAAAATATATTGTCAATCCATTCAACCATACACCAATAATTATTATTATTACGATGCATAGGTTAATATATCATTTTTAATTAATATTATACTGTTTTATTAATATGTGTGCGCTTTGTTAATACTATACTATTCATCAAATTGCAAATCAAGACTCCTTTAAACTACCTAATCATTTATAAGTTGTTTTAATATGCTGTATCATATTTATAATATATTAGTATGATTATAAATTTATGATTAAGATAGATTCGATAGAAATGGTTTTTTCAGCATTATTATAAAAGTTGTTATAATAAAAGATGTTTTTCGTTGTTTTTTTTTTTTTTTTATACAATTATTATAAACATTTTAAAGAATCATTTGTTTTTAATGTTATACATTTTATAGCTATTGTATTTCGCCGTAGATTCATCAAAACCGATATTTTACGTACACTTATATCTATTTATTTGAATATTCTATAAAACCGTGTTATTGGTAACTGCGCAGGGACATGTTCCTATGTATGTATATATATATATTTTTTCATTTGTTAAGTATAAACATTATTAACCTATATTATACATATGTACAATTATAAACAGTATGCTTATATACAACACATCTACGTGTTATTTTATAATAATTATGAATTATTGTAATAATACCTATCCGAGTATACTTGTATATTTTAATTTGAATAATGATGAGTTGACCAGTAATAACTTTATGTGTCATCTTAAATTCTTCAAATCGTTAATCGATTTATAAATTAAATTTGCGTCCGATATAATTGAAACGTATGACGAGTATTAGCTTGTATACAGGTGAAACGAACTAAGCTTTATCTTAAACCAGTGTAATTTTAATTTAGTTTACTTAGTTAAGTACATTAATATGGATAATGTATGGTACCGGTTGGTGCGAATTTATCTTGCAGTAAAAACAGGTATACGATTCTAAGGCAATTCTAGTGTACACAATGATGCAGTCAAATATAATTATTCGCGTATATTATCACATCCCTTTTTTTTCGTACGAGCGATTGGCCCCGAACACGTCTAAATAATTATACATTTTACACAAATCCGGTCGGAACGTTGACAATCGATAGGTATATGTTTTAAAATTGAGTACCTATAGGAGCATTTGATGCGAACGGCCGTTAAACGACGGGTGTTTTCTTTCTTTACTTTGTATTTGAAAACGCATTGTGCCGAATAATATTATTTTAAACCAAATTATATTGTAATGTTTCCATCTTTGTCGCACTAGACTCTTGAACAACTCTCATTCTCAAACTATAAAAAAAATAATTTAAGTATAAAAGGGCGTGTTTCGTCAGAAAAATCGGACAAGGGTATTCTGTGCGGCGGTCGCGGAGGAAAATTCCACGGCTCAAACACGGAAATATTTTATAACAGATACGGTGTGTCGTTTACACTTATTTCGACATTATTCTAATATGCTGAACGTCGTCATCATTTTACGATCATTTTGCAATTAATTTAGAAAAGTCGTAAACATAATTATAATTTCGATTTTAACTACCACAAATCCTTCATGTTTATAAGTGCTGCGTATAAATTATGTATTACCACCGATTTTGGAGTAGTGTTCGATTTATTTATTAGTTTATTTTATAATTCAACCTTTTATTTTCCTAATTTATAGATTAGCATTTTTTTAACTGAGTGCACACAGGTGCAAAATGTTAATTAATTAAATTAGTTTACCTTAATTAAATTGTGATTGTCATCCAACGATTCACGGATCACTTGAGGATATCTATAATCTATAACACCCTAGCATTCCAACACCGTGGGTAGGTAAAATAATTATATCTTTCTTTATTTATTGATCTCGTTACCATTCTCGGATTCACGATTCCGAATCCCCTTCAAACATTGGAGGGAAGGTAGTAATATAATTAGTAGGCTGAATTTTTATTATGTTTAAAGATAAATCATTCTGTGTAGTACCAAAAACTAGATTAATTATTTCATATTATATAGGTACATTTTTATACCTACTCCTCTATATTTTATTCATTGTAGGTACTTCTACGTAATGTCCTATTATTTTAAATATTTTTGTCTTCTATTACTATATTTAATGTCTTAGTCATCTACTATTTCAACCCCCCCCCCCCCATAACTTTTTACTCTCTCTTTTTATTTTCCTATTTTTTGTATTACTACAATTATTGCATCCCTTTTTTTTTCGTACGAGCGATTGGCCCCGGACCCGTCTAAATAATTATATATTTTATACAAATCCGACCGAAACGGTGACAATTGATAGGTATATATTTCAGAATTGAGTACCTATAGGAGCATGTGATGCGAACGGCCGTTAAACGATGGGTGTTTTCTTTCTTTGCTTTGTATTTGAAAAAGCATTGTGCCTTATAATATTATTTTACATTGTAATGTTTCCACCTTTGTCGCACTAGACTATTGAATGACTCATATTCTCGAAAATAAAAAAAAAAATTAAGTATAACAGGGCGTATTTCGTCAGACCAATTGGACAAGGGTATTCTGTGCGGCGGTCGCGGAGGAAAATTCCACGGCTCAAACACGGAAATATTTTATAACAGATACGGTGTGTCGTTTACACTTATTTCGACATTATTCTATTGCGCTGAACATCAATTTACGACAGTTTTTCATCAGGCCGAAGTCCGGCGAGGTCAAACGATCGGTAAGTATCTAGTTTACTAATTGTTCACGCAGAGGCGCATTATTATTCTAATAATTTCGAAAAGGAATTCTTTTTTTTATAACTATTTTTAACTTAATTTGTAATAATTTTAATAGCGATATTATAAAAAACAATTTAAACAAAGTATAAAATTAATAGAACTTGCGATTTGGCAGGTAAAATAATTAACCTATAATTTTTCTCAGATTCGTTTTTAATTAAAAGTAGTTATCCTAAATTTGTTTTTTTACTATATAATATTGAAAAAAAATATGTTCTTTTCAATATTATATAGTAATATTTTTTCTATTAACTACCTAAATATTTTGTATATGCCTAATCGAATAGCTAATTATTTATTTAAAAGGTGTTTTAATAAATTTACTATGACTCGACAATTTGGTATGATAGAGTTATTTAAATTTAACAATGGAATAAATAAATTTTATTTCTATTGATTCATGACTAATGTTTACTCAGAACTAGTCGGATGTTTGAACAGTGATAAATAATACTAATGTATTAATATTAATGAATAATATAGTATTTATTTAATTTTTTGATCATAAAATAATTGTAAATTAATTGTAATAGGATGTTTGAGATAGTACCTACTTAGGTATCGATATTATATTAACAGTATTATAGTAGAGTATTTAATTATTATTTTAAATGTTAATTGGTATATACTTGACAATCTTGTTTACAGGATTAGAGTTAAAATAAAACGACGGTCAATATGATTCGGTTGGAGGGAGAGTAGTTGGTAATCGTATTTTGTGTAGTGGTACGGCGAGCGGCGTTTTAATACTGCACAAATAGGCACCGAATTTGCACCACCAATTTAAATATATTTAATATATAATAATAATTTAAGCATTTGTATAGGTAGATTATAATAATTTAAACCTTTTTAATAATTTATACTTTGTATTAATATAAAAAATCACACAATTTCTAAACAAAAACAATATGAAATTTCGTTATTTTACTGACAGTGTTGACAGTTGTTTATCTTATTTATAAAAATTCGTTTGTAAATGTACGAACCACATAATCCTTTTGGTGTGTGACCGAAAAATTTGTTATATCATACGTTTTACATAATACAGGTGCATATATATTTTTTTTTTTTCAAAGGATCCACCAGGTTAATTCAACAAAAGTTTGTGTACATAGGTATATTATTTAAAATTACTATTTAATTTTTTTCTTGAAATTTTATAATTTATAACTTTAGCGGTTCTCCGTTATAATGGATTAGGAAACAAATGCCTGAAAATTCGATATTTATTATATTATTCTGATAAGCTCGCGCACTCTAGTGCAGTCATCCAGTCGAACTATTTGGTTTAATAATATTTTATTATTTGTCCAGGACATTAATACGACATTCGTTACTCAAAAGTCAACTAGTTGTTCAAATTTGTCGTTGCCGCCTGCACTGTTGTGAAATGACAGACAAGCCGCCACAGGCCAACAGGAGATATGCCGCCGCCACCGTAACTCTTACCGGCAACCATGGTGAAACGACGGACGCTACCACAAATCCTTCATGTTTATAAGTGCTGCGTGTTTTATTAATATTAAAGTACCTATAAATTATGTATTACCACCGATTTTGGAGTAGCTACTCAAAATCTTTACTAATAGTTTGTGAGTCAATTCTGAGAACATGAGAGTTACGTTTTTAAAAATTATACTTTAATTTTTTGTACAGAACTTGCACGATACACAAAAATGGCTACTGGTCGTAGTAACGTTGTAAACTTTTATATCTGTGACTATAATTAATACTGCACCTGTCGCCATCACCATTAGAGACTCGAAATTCAATAGAGGCATAAGTCGTCATTATCCTATTTGATGCATGCCACTGAACTATATACATATATGGAACGCGTATTAGGTATAATTTCAATTGGTTGATGAGGATCCATGTAAGAGTTCGCTATTAATATTCCGTTTCTGAATTTTACTTACCGTATATAACTTAATTTATTGATTGCTAACTTCATATTTATAGTTTTTTTAGATTCTGAGCGTAGCGAGGAATGTATTGGTTTTACAATGATGTCTAATTTTTTTCTTTATGGCCTATTAAGTATAAAAACTTAGAAACATTTTACATAAGCTATATGATTATTACATATTTAATATAAGTTTAATTACGTGAAAACATTAAATAATTTTCTCGTATCCTAATGTTAATAAAATTATTAATATTATATACTTGTGTATATGGACATATATGTTTATTAATTATGAAATTTTCTGACAATAATGTAAATTTTAAAATTCCCAGATGTATGGTATGTGTATATAAAAAATTAGAACGACGTATTTTAAAATGAATTTATTTGATTTTATTTATTTATTTATTTATTACATATTATTTACATTATACACTTGGGAACATAATGTAAGTCTAAAACGATGTGCTCGTGGTTATCAAATAAATGGAAATATTAATTAATAAAACATTTTTATTTTATTTTACCAAACATTTAAAAAAAAAAAAAAAAATTTGCTTTTCAACTCTCCCATAGTTGTTCATTTTAAATTTACTTTTTTAATATTTAAATATTTGAGTTGAAAATCTTTGTTCATGATTCTCATTATTTAGAACTTCATATCCATAACCCCAAATATTTTATCCTTTTTATATATTTATCAAATCATTATGCACTCTCTAAAATACCAACTAGACGACTAGAGTCTTCAGAAAAGGTGTTAGTTCGTATTTTTTAAGCAAGTTTACTAGGAGAAAAAGAATATTTAAAAATGAATTGCAAAAGTTGGAATTATTTTGTTTTTTTTATGTCAGGCTGGGAAATGATTATTTGAAAATATTGATACCATTTTCAAAAAAATGGTCGTGCGTGGGGGGTGGCAAACTTTACACACATTGAAGCGTAGGTCTCAATGAATCGTTTCAATATAAACCCCAATTTTACGATGTTTATTTTTTTTTTTTCTGTGGACAACTTTTCTACTAGAAGTTTTAATTCAATTTTCAATGGTAGCACTTTTTCTAAATTGGAATCGGACTGAAGGGATCCTTTTAGAAGGTGGTTATTTGATTTTTCCAGAAGTTCTTCGAACAAATGGAATATCCAAAATAAAACAGAGGAACAACTGGAAAAAGTGAGAAATTTGTTAGTCAAATATTATTGTTTCTTTTATTTAGTGAACAGCTTTTCTACCATCAATTTCGCTTCAATTTACAATAAAAGCACTTTTTCTAAAAGGAAATCTGGCTGGAGAGGTACATTAAAGAGGACATTTTTGATTTTCTCATGAGTTTTCCCAATAAATGGGAAAAACGGGTAAATAGGTACAAAATTAAAAAAATATAATTAAAGAAAATATATAACGCATATTTAATTATTTTACAATAATATGACTCTGTGGTCAACATACAAATTTAGAAAAAAATTTACAAGTATTTATTACAAATTACACATTTGCTTTTTTTTTTATATGGTGTCTTCACAATATTTATATGAGCTGGTTTTTTTTTTTAAAATTATACAATAAGAATTGTTACATGATCTTGATATTGTATACTGTAATGTGTGTATGTATGTGTAAGATGATTTACATTTGATTGGTGTTGATTTGAATAAATTGATATAATATGATTATTTACGTAGTAGTGGTTATTAGATAACAATAATATTTTGTTAATAATGTTATATACCAAATTACTAATTGATTACTAAATAAATACTAATTGATTATATATTTTTTATAAATTGGGGTAATTTACATATGAATTTGAGAGAGTTTAATAAAATAATATATAGATAGTGGTAGGTTAAAATAGTAACTTGGAAGTATGTGAAAAATTAATTAAGAATGCTAAAATTACTACATTATTTTTTTTTAATAATTAATTAATCTCAGAGGATTTTATTTATTGTCTGTCTCTCTCCCTCTCTCTCACTCTCTCTCTGTCACTTCTTCTGTGATGCATCAACTTCTTCTCAGCCTGTTTGTTGAACATCTGTGATTAAATATGTCGTTTTGAATATTTATACATGGATATTGTGTTTTTTAATTTTGTAAAATGTGTAGGTCTTAAATGTAACTGTTATTGGAGCTGTTATTAAGCTGTGTTATTGGAAAGTCTGATATACCAGTATTTTATACTCTTTTTTGTTGCTATGATTTGCGCTTGATTTTCGATTTTTGATAAAGTTTTGCCAAGTGTATTGTCATTGTATGTTTGAGATGGAGATATGAGAGAAAAAAAAGGAGACAAAACAATGTTTTCGATCCATGGATTTTACAAATAAAAAGGTTTGTGAAAATAGTGTATTGATAGAATGACATTGTATTTGTAATTACATATTTTTGTAAAAGAATTGATAGATTTATTTTTTAAACATTTTTATTTTTTTATTTTTTGTAAGTGAATATAAGTCAATATAATGTTGTAGTATCATCTAATAAAATGTGTAATATATAATTATTGTGAATAAAGTTTTATGAGTTTCGATTGTAGATTTAGGTAAATTGTAAATAATGAAAAATAAAATAACGTAAATTAATAACTTAATAATATAATGTTAGTATAACAATATTTTTTTTTGTGTAAAATATGTAGATTACATTGTAGGTAAATATAGATATTATATTATATATTTTAGATGGTTAAATATTATTGTACATAATATATATATAATAATATAACATATTTTCATTTTTTTTTTTTTTTTTTAAGGTTTATACAAGGATTCTTTTTATTTTATTTAAACATAATGATATTATAATAACACAGAAAAATGTTAAATTTTTGTGGGCAAGAATATTTGTATTATTTAACAATATAAAATAATATAATCAATAATTCTTGATTAAACAAAAAAATACAATATAATAAACATAATTTGTAATAAATTTATTTTTTATAGTTTTTTAAAAATATTTTGTTAATATAGTATTAAGATAATTATAAGATAATTATAAGATTATTAGCTAATTTAAATGTTTAGCATATAATAATATATTGATGAGATGAGACAATAACTATATAAATTAAACGTCATGGCCTATAAAATATAATAATAAATTAAGAGTACCAATAATATATTATTTAACGATACGTATCACGTTAAAGTATTGTAAATAAAATATTTTAAATATCTAATATCTAATAAATAGGGAAGCCATGAATGGCAAAAAGAGTCTAAATGCTAAAGATTACATAAAAAAAAAAAACAAAAAATTAAAAGGTTAGTAATTTGATAAAATATTCTTATCTAAGTATTTGTAGAGGTTATAGTTATAATAAAAATATATACTATATTAATTCTATAACATATCCGAAAATAATATTTCGATAAGAAATCATCGATAAGAGGACATTATGATAAGCACGAAATAACATTTGAAAAAATTTCGTTAAGTTTGTGAATAACTCATATTTGATAAATGAGGAAAACTTGAATTGCAAACAAAATCTCATTGCTATAGATTATTTTGTAGGAGACAAAAAACAGAAGATAAGTAAATTGATTAAATACTCATTTCTATGTATTTGTACGGGCTATATTTACAATAAACATATATGTTATATTTCGTATATTACGTGTCGAAGATTACATTTCAAATCATCGATAAGAGGACGTTAAGATAAGCAGAATAAAGCATAGAAGTGCATATCGTTTAGTTTGCGATTAATTAACATCTAATAAACGGGGAAGACATGACTGGCAAAAAGAGTCTAATTGCTAAAGATTACTTAGAAGGAGACAATATATAATAGTTTAGAGAATTGATAAGATACCCAAATCGTTTTTTTTACGACCACACTAAAATAAATTAATTGGGAAGTAAAAATTAGCAAAAAGAATATGATGGCTATGGATTACTTTGAAGGAGATAAAACATAATAGTTTAGTAAATTGATAAAATACTATTATCTATATAATTGTAAAGGCTATTTTAATAATAAGAATATATGTTATATTTCGTCAATTGCGTGTCTTTAATTACATTTCAAATCATCGATAAGAGGATATTATGATACACACAATATAGCATATAACTGCATTTCTTTTAGTTTGTGATTATCTAACATCTAATAAACGGTAAAGTGATGAATAGCAAAAAGAGTCTGATTGCTAATGATTAGTTAGAAGGAGACAAAATATAATAGTTTAGATATTTGATAAAATACTCAATGTATTTTTATTAAGTCAATTATAGATTAAATAAATTGAGAGGTCACGAATGGCAACAAGAGTCTGATTGCTAAATATTACTTAGACGGCGACATAAAATAATAGTTTAGAGATTTGATAAAATACACAAATTGTTATTTTTATGAACAAATTTAAATAAAAAAAATTAGGAAGTCATTCGTGGCAAAAAGAGTATGATTGCTATGGATTGCATTGAAAAATACAATACGTAATAGTTTAAAAAATTGATAAATACCCAAATCTTTTGTTTTACGACCACACTAAAATAAATAAATTTGGAACTAATGAATGGCAAAAAGAATATGATTGCTATGGATTGCATTGAAAAAGACAATACGTAATAATTTAGTAAATTAATAAAACACTATTATCTATATAATTGTACAGGCTTTTATTATAATAAGAATATATGTTATATTTCGTCAATTGCGTGTCCTTAAATTACATTTCAAATCATCGATA
>CABPRJ010000608.1:0-10236 GCA_902439185.1 Cinara cedri
AAAAATACAAGTTTGGAATAAAAACCCAAAAAAAAATTTCAAAACATTTAATTCTAATTAAGAAATACGTGAAACAGAAAACCCGTATTTCATTACCTACATTTCTCATATTTTCCATTTTTTTTTTCGGTATCCAAATTTAATAAGAAATTTCCTGAGAAAATCGAAAAATAACCTCTCTAAAGTACTTCTTTGCTAGTGAAATTTCCTTTTAGAAATGGTGCTACAAGTAGAAAACTGAGCAAGTTTTCTGGTAGAAAAGTAGCGCACAGATAAAAAAAACATCTTTGTAAAACCATTAGTTTCTTCACTCCTTTCAGAACCTAAAAAATTAGTAAATTGAAAATAAAACAACAAATTAATTAACAATAGGCTATGGGAGTGGTGTGACTTTTTCCAAATTGTAGTAGCTGTGAATACTACAGTGTGAGAAACATGTCTTCTATTCTATATAACATTTTCTAAGACTTATATTTTGATTTGTAATGTGTTGTAAAAAATAAGTTCCCATTATTATTTATCATGGTATTGAATATTCTTTATATATTAATATTATTTTAAAAACAATAAAAATATAATAGTTTTTCTATTTGATATTTAATTAAAAATACATTAGTGATATATTATAAATAAAATCTCCCTAACTGCTTGTAGTTTCTTCTTAGGTTTCATGTATAATAGTTTTTGGTTGAAGAATATCATCTTGATCATTTTTTTTATAATATACATATTATATTGGACATGATGCATTTATCTCCATTTCTATAGAAATATTTTTTTTTTAAATTTTTTATATATCTAATTTAAAATACAATTATATTAATATATTATGTTTAATAATGTAAAATCATTTAATGTAATAATATTTATACTTTAACATATTTTATGTTGTTAGTTTTAATATTAGAGTGTACTGGTCTATTACAAACTTAAAGGTTAGAATATCGTGTTTGTAAATTGGTTTTTTTTTTTTTTTGACAATTAAATTTTTAAGCTAAAATAATTTTTAAATTGTAATATTTCAAATTCGTACTGTACTGAAAAATTGAATTAATGAAGAAAAAACCAATTCGCAAAAACAATATTCTTACCTTTAAGTTTGTTAATAGACCAATATACTCTAATATTAAAACTAACAGTGCAAAATAGGTTTGTATACCCAAAAAGTATAAATAAAACTAATTTTAAAACATTAACCATAACATATTCAAGCAAAATATTCAGTAATTAACAATAATATTCTTAATTGCCAAGTTAATTTACCAAATGTGTTTGCAACTATTACTCACATTCAAATTAATTTCTAGTAAAAATTTGTTTAAGCAGTTAAATGACTATTGCCTTTATACAGTATTATAACACCATAACTTAAAGAATCAGTTCCATCATCTATTGGAATAATAGACTGTGCTATTGAAAGTAATTCACCAATTTTACTAGAATTTAACTCTACTGAGCATTGGTAGATCATCTTAGCCAACCATTGAATACATCAATGGATTTCAGCTTTGCATCAAAAATTTCCTAAAAAGTGAATAAATTATTTATCTTGATACTTTTAGTTAAATAAAATATTAAATAAAAATTAAGAAAGTAATTTCTTAAGAAAATAATGTAAAATATATATTATTTTTACATAATGAATTGAGTATGATGTACTGTATCTGTTTTATCCATGATTATCTTAAATTTTGTCTCAAAAGGTTAGAAAATGTGTACATTCAAAATAAAATAAAAACTAATTCAAATTATCTTAAAAAATATAAATTAAGCTAAGTTATTTAAGTGTTTTTAATATATATATATATATACAGCCAACGCCACTTATAAGACACGGATATAAGGTTCAGTTGCTATTAGACTCATAATTGCCTGGAACAGTACTCACATAACCAAATGCAATAAACGTCATTACATTTATTTTCTAAGATTTTTAATTAATAAAAGGTACAAATAAATATTGGTTATTCCTTATTTCTGATTTCTAATTTTGCTATTTTATCATCAAATTTATAGGAATGGTTATACAATTATTTTCGCAATCATTGTACCTTGATGAGTGGTCATTCGAGTTTCAACATCAGACTGTTCTTTTTTGTTGTATACATGTACCTATTTAATAATATGTAAAAGTAAAAGTAGCAAAATACAGTAATTAATTAATTAAAATATTTGTTTTTTTCCCACTTCATCGATAAGATTTATTTGGTTATAAGACTCATTTTGTGCTGATCCCAATGTCAGTTGACCGAAATAATCAATAACAGTATATATTAAATAGTATACCAGTAAACTAAATTGCAAAATAACTGATGAAATTTCTTTGTGATAGTAGATATTCCTATTTAACTTTGCCATCTTGATCCTATTTTCCCATAAAATTAGAACATTTATAAAGCATCCATCAATGCAACCAAGTACATTGGGAAAAGAATTAGCTCCTGGTAAATGAATAATTTGTACTTTCTACTATGTTTAAACAGTTACCAATCTACCTGAAATGTATATTAATTTTGTTACAATAAATATTATAAAATTCACAAACCATAATACATTTCTTCATTAATATCATAAAAATAAAATGATATATACCAAAAAATATTAAATTGTTTTTCAATATATATCTTAATAGACTATTAAGTTAATAAAAATCCTATATGTGCTATAACAACCTACACAGTAAAATCGTAAAGAAGTTTTTAAATAATGGATAGGTACAGAGAATAAATAATATTAAGACATGATGCTATTTTTGTTTAAACGAAAATTAGATTCAAATGATTGATTTGCTAGCTTTGGTATAAATTACTCTGTAAAACCTTTTATTTTTGTTATATACCTAATACCATTCACAACAGTCAATTGTACTTATAATGTCATATTATCTTTACTCTCTAGTATAATCATATCCACCATTAATAGAATCGCCTAAATTAATAAACTAGTCTAATAAATAAATAACAATTTTTATTTTGGAATGTTAAATTAATACATTTTTATATATTATGCCTACGTAATAGAATTTTAAATTTACGCATATTTTCTTGAATAGAGGGACCACATGTTGGGAATGCGACTTTTATTTATAAAGAAAACTTTGAACAGTAAATTTAAAGTTTCGATCTATTGAAAATTAATTATTATTATTCAGAATTGTTCTAGTCACTTCATCACTTAAGTTTCATTTTTTAGTTAAAAATGTGTTTATTAATTATTATAGTATTATAAAATACAGGAAAGTAACGAAATTATGTAGGTATCTTATAGTTTGTAATTAACAATACGATACTATGATAACAATAAAATGCGTGATAATGAAATGGGTTGGAACTCTTGTAAGTGGGTACAAAAATAAACTGATTTATTCACGAATTTCGAACGAATCTATTTAAATTTTTAAATGTTTTTTCACCTCAATGATAATCAGAACCAAATGAACCAACCAGTCACAAATCGGTTTAGCGAATTTTTTAATTATGTATATACTACTATAATAAGTACCTAGTATTACTATTTACTAATAACTATACGGACGGACGGATGGACAACAGAAATGAAATATCAGTAGATTTTCAATGAACGTTTAAATATTATTTCAAATTCATTGCGAGAAAAAAATGGTACTCTGAGGACTTCTAAATATTTCAACGTCGGGAACCCCGGGTTCCTAGACTCCTTACTTTATCTGGTCCCTGATAAGTGGTGGTCATTAGTTTTTAGTAATACCTACCCATTTAATTCTGTTTTATATAATTATTTATTGCCAAAATCAATAATCATTGATATTATTGCAGTTGGTACGCTTTTATTTGCAAAACTAACTGGGAGCATTACTTTTTTTATAATCTTATTATAAAACATAATTTTTAAGTTTATCTATATATATATATATAAAATAAGGTAATTAGTCATAAAGTCAAGACTCACTTTTTTTATTGTCGGACAAAAAGACAGCACATTATTATTGTTAGACAAAAAATCCGAAAAACAAAAAACTAAAATAAAAAAATTGTTATTTAATGAATATTCATATACCTAGGGTTTCAAGTATTCGATGGAAATGTTCAAATAAAATTTTAAAAAAATGTCCGGCTACTTTAGTAACTTCCAATAATAAGCTGAAAATTGTTATTATTTATATTATTGTAGCGATCAATATTTATATTGATTATTTTTCAAAACGTAACTTATTTTAAATTATTAGTATTGTAGAATGTAAAAATGTGATCGGACTTTTTGTCTATCAATAAATAAACGTGTACGGACTTTTTGTTCATGGACCTTTTGTCCTTGGACTTTTCGTCCGAGATTCATAAAATAACTCATCCTGATTGACTGATTCATCATCGCCTGGCCCAAACGACTGGACGTATCGGGCTGAAATTTGGCACACAAATAGCTATTATTACGTAGGCATTCGCTAAGAAAGGATTTTTAAAAATATAACCCCCAAGGGGTAAAATAGGGGTTTTTATGTATATTTGGTACGAATATCTAATTGCTTAAGTATTTATTTTCGTTTATTCAAGGGTTACTTTAGTGTTACGGAAAAGAAAACTATTATAATTATTATTATTATTATTACTATTATTTACTATATTAAAATTTCAGAACAGAACACATTTAGTACACCTTTTGTGGACTAATCACTTTCCACCTATTTGTTTTCATTTAATTCTGACACGGCCAAAACCAAAAATGAATGTGGATAAAATAACAATAATACAAACTAGCACGGCCAACGCCGGGAGCGGGGCAGCTAATATACCAATATTTTACTTAAGGTGATTAAAAAATATAGTTGCACAATAATTTATAGGTATTTGTAGGTATATTTTTTTTATATCTACCAGATTTGTTTGTATTTTGTACTCCATATTTTACAGAACATAGAGTGATATGCTGAATGAGAAATTAATTTTGATACAAATTCAAAAATATATGAACCTACCGTCTCATTTTCTTACTTAAAATAGCATCCCACTTAAAATAGCAGAGATACGATATAATGTCCGAAAAATTAGTTGATATATCGACCCCCCTAGCCAAATTCAAGCAGTTAATAAAATAAAAATGTTTGTTGAATTGTTGGTAGGTAGTCATTTTTTGGTTTAAACGAGTGATTAGGTTCGTAAAATCGATAGCCTACTATCAAATAGGTACTTATCTACGGAGTACATAAATCAAATAGAATATCCAGATATTTAAATTTCATATTATTCGTGTCATTGGCGTATTCAATAATAATTACAAAACGGAAACAAAACAAGACTCCTCGGGGGGGAGGGCTATCAGATGTCCCCCTCAGGCGTGTGTTATTACCCAACTCGTATTTGATGAAATAATTTTTTTCATTCAAATTAACAAAATAGTTAAACATTATAAGTTTAAGCACAATACGTCATGCATATATGGGCGCCCGAGAATTATTGAGACACTATATAATTCTTTTACATTTAAGAAGATCCGGTGATTGGGAGACTATTTTAAACGAACGTTTTTTAATTGAACCCGGTAATTGGCCACCAATATTAAATTGTTGGCCACACGAATGTTATAATATTGTAATGTTATAAAACGTTATTAGGCAAACTTGGTTTTGACTAAAATATATTAATAAAATATAATTTCACTCGAAACGGTCGGTGTGTCTTATCGACAGCGATAAAGAACAATCAAACTCTACAGTATAATCTAAACGATTTGGATTTACCAATGTGCGCTAGCAGTGTTGTTATTGAACGAAATGTATAAAAATAGCTATAAGCATAGGCATTTCACAAAGATTACGAAACGTCGCGATCGAGATTATTGTCGGTCGCAAACTACTAAGGCTTACGTTCAGCATATTGTATACTGCAATAATATTATTCCAGTAAAATAAGTTGACTCCCTTAAGCCACCTAAATATTTATTTCCTCTATTCGTCCAAATTTAACGCGCTCTCCTCGACCTCGGTTTCGCGTTCAACATTTTGGGAACCATTTAGAAAAGGCTGTCCTAGGATAATATAGGGATAGGTGCAGCGACTTTTATAGGTGGGAAGTCGGGAAGGTAGGATACATAAGGGAATTTTATGTATATTAACGAGAAACCATTGCTAACGAAAAAACGATTCTGAGAGGAGTTTAGTTGATAGTGATGCTTTGTCAACAATATTATACAATGTGGGAAATTATGGTAAAATAATTCTATAATTAAATAGGTAAAATAAATATATATTTTCTTGAATAATATTTGTTTAATATTGATCCGATTTTCCCGTTTGTCTTCAGTTTTGTCCCGGTTTTTCCTATTTGTTAAGAAAACTCATGGGAAAATTGAAAAATTACCTCTCTAAAGTACCTCCCCAATTAGATTTTCTTTTAGACAAAGTGTTATCATTGTAAATTGGAACGAAATCGCTGGTAGAAAAGTTGTCCAAAGATAATAAAAATTGTAATATTTTACTAATATTCTTCATACATTTTCCCGTTATTTTTGGTTTTTGAAGAAAATCGAAAAACGACCTCCCTAAAGTACCGCCCCAAGAAAATTTTCTTTCAGAAAAGAAGTTATATCGTGTAGCAAGAATTTTTGTACACAGTGTAAAAAATAATAACTAAACATCTTTGTAAAACCAATGCATTCTTCGCTACGATCAGAATCTAAAATTATTTATGTTTATAATATTATATTTTTGCTCAATCGTTTTCATTTTTATTACAATTTTTTTTTTGTTGTACAAAATATCCATAATTCTTATGTACAAATAAGTACAAATGCAACTGGTTCCAAATGCCTAATGATGATTCCGGATCTTAGAAATACTTTGATTAAAACAAGAACTTCTCATTTATAAATTATTTCAATAAATATTCTCTCAAGGGTGAGATAGAATTATGGAAAACTAAGTAGGAACAATTTGCAAAGATAATAAAATAAAATAATATTTAATTTAAATTTTAGATTCTGAGTGTAGCGGAGAATGTACCTATATTGGATCTACAATGTTTTTTTTTTATACTGACAAAAATGTCTACCAGAAATCTTACTTCAATATGTAAAAGTGTAGCACCTTTTCTGAAAGTCAATTTTTTCTACTTGGTAAATACATAGGTCATTTTTTGATTTTTGAAACGGTATTTAAAATAAAAAGGAATTATCGGAAAAAAAATTATTTACGATTTTGTTATTTTAAATAAGTACCTACCACGTTTTCTAGCACAAATATGGCTCGATAAAAAATCGATAAGAGACCTTTTTTGTGAAATTAATAGTAATGATGCAGTTTCTTTTTTTTTGATTTTTGAATTAGGTTTCATAATAATTGAGAAAAAACGTAGGAACGTTAAAAAGAATTACGGCACTTCAAATTATGTATTACCAAACTGTGCTCGGAATCGTTTTTCTTCAGCAATGGTTTATCGTTGCTTACAGATATAAATGAAATAACCTTATGTATTCCACCTTCCACACTACCCACCTACAACAGTGGCAGCACTTATCCCCAGTACCAGCTCTATTTTTGTTATTCATATTCATATTATTTTAATTATTATTTATTTAATGTGAAAAAAATAAATTTAACTTTTAAATTGTATTGTTTTACTGTATTTGTATAATAACTTGTTCGCCCCCCCCCCATAGAATTGACCCAATTACGCTCCTGATTATTAACCGAGTTCCGCTCAAAATAGTTTTTTGTTGGGAATGCTTAAATTTATTTAAGTACAGATAAACGTTAAATTTTCTTCAATATTCTACCTTCCTAACTTCTCTTCTTTAACAGTGGTCCACCTATTGTGCGAAGTACGTCAAACTTTATTTTTGATCATGTATATTAAATTTAATTATTTCACCCCATCCCCCCCCCCATAGTAAAGGTCTGGAGATGCCATTATTACAAATTCGTTAAACATTGCTCAGAGAGTGTCTCGAGGAACAAACAAATATTATAAATAGGTATGGTGACCAGATATAAAAATCGAAAAAAAGTACATTTTAATACTTAGGTCCTCCATTATGAAAAAAACTCTCCATTGAATGAATTGACCAATGTGTATAATATTCTACCCATTTTGCCCATATATATATCTCCATCTATATACATTCTTTTTTTATCTGATTATTCTATTATTATTTTTTCTATTATCAACTTTAAAAACTAGGTAAAACTATAATAACTGGTGGCTATGATGTTAACAACGTTTTTTTTTTTTCGTCGTTCAGTTTTTGCTACCATTGTTAGTCACTTGAGGATATGTGGAATTCATCAGGTCGAACACTCGAACCATAAAATATTATATTCAAATGAATAATCAAATTATACAAAATCATAAACATGTTTTAGCCCATACTTTCAAAAAAAAAAAAAAAAAAAAAAAAAAGTACAATTTCATGTATTTTACTCTATTGTTAAGGGCATAGAACAATACATCATAAAAGAGTACTGTCCTATGAAAAAGTAGCACGTCTGCTCTGCATAATTATAAATTATAATAACGTAATAAACTTATAAAATTTATAACTTGGACAACGTTGGAATAATTTCTATTTATCGATACTATTTACAATCGGGTTTTTCGGTGCCTATATAGGTATACGCTTTGTGACAATATATTGTTTTATTTACGAAATCGTCGGAATGTCCAGAACGATTAGATATAAGAGTGTTGTCATATATAGGTATATAGGATCTATTGATATCCGATTTAGATTACGTGGACGGCGTATTATATTATTGAATAATATTGGGTTTTCTAAGGAAATTTGATCGCGATATCGTAATATTATTATTCGTTTGGAATCGATAATATTCTAGTGGCGGGCCGTAGACAAATAACGCGGTGGGATCGGTACAAGGTCAAGTTTCGTTTCGTCGTAGTTTTTGCGTTGGGTTATAGCCGGTATAGGTATTATCGGTTGAATAATTTTGATAAATGGTTCCCAAAACGTCGAACGGGAAACCGCGGACTAAAAGAGCGTACCTATTTAATTTGGTTGAACTGAGGAACCGATATAATAATATTCGCGCGAAAAATGAAAATTAATAATATTGTATACGAAACGGTTAGGTACTTTAGGGACAAGCGGCGGCACTATTTTACCTATAGCTTTTTACTTTCAAATTAAACCAAGTACAAATAAATTCATAATTGGTAAGTATTGGTAATTGGTAAGTAATATTGTGCACTGTGCATATTATGTACAAGTTGATTTATGAGAAGTATGGAGATTAGATATAAACATTATAATTTATATCGACTGTCTACTTGTAAAATATTTTATAATTGTAATTTACCTAGGTAGGTACTAGTAGAATACTATTTAAGGGGAATGATACACGGTCCAAAGAAGAACAATATCACTCAACAATATGAAATAAGAAGTAATATAGAATTGCATTTTGCATTATTGAATCTGATTGGCGCATTAGAGAGATCGTCTTTTGATTTTTCTCATATAAAATTGTAGGAAGAAAGTAAATAATAATATTTACGGCTTGACGGAGGAAACAGTGTTCAAATAGTTGTTTGGCGGGATTAGCAAAGGTAGGTTGCTGTCGTCCATTTTATCGTAATCCTTCACCAGCTGGCTACACTGTAAGAAATATCGCTCTGAATATCGTAGTTATTGCTTATGATTATTATTTACGGTTGAGGGATCGATGGTTATTCTATGTTTAAAACGAACTATTTTCGCTCCAATTTTGTGCACCGTTACGGCGTCACTGGACACCAATGTAAAATTCTACGATTGTGTCATTTATATTTTATTGTTAATTGAACTGTTGCCCATATTCTCCATAGATATTTCGTAAGTCGATTTTCTTGCAAATTTGTGTTTGGATGTATGGTGAACATTTTAATTAAGCCGGTAGGTATATTTCCACTATTATATTATAAAAGCCACGAGTATTAAAATATGACAATGTACCTATATTTTTTTTTATTTTACAACATGTTTCGGCTTTGTGAACTTGTTCTGGTATTTTTCAATTATTTTGTAAAAGTTTATTGATTAATTAATATTTTATGTAAAATAAAAAAGTAAGTATATATTATTATATTTATAGGTACCTCGTTATACATACCTCGTGGCTTATATACTTTAATTTATTTTATAATTTATAAGAGTATTAATTTTTTTATTTATTTTTTTAGATGTATTTGTATTATTTTAATATAATTATTTTTGACGTAATTCTAGTTTATCACGTGATTTTTTGGGTTTTTTTTCCAAGCTTGTATTTTT
>CABPRJ010000610.1:0-10044 GCA_902439185.1 Cinara cedri
TTCACCCTTATATACAATTATAACAACTCAAAAATATATATTGTTTTTTTCAATTTGTCGGATAATAATATGAACAATATTAAAAAAAACAAATTTATTTTCAAACTTTAAGTCTACTCTCATGTTATAAATTTAAAACATTAATAATGAACCTTGGAAATATCTGCACTCACTTGCAAATAATTATTAAAAAATGCCTTCTTTGGTAATCATTGAGTATTTTTAAATAAAAAATTTCGAAACATTAATGAAACCTTTACCATTAACTATCAAATTTTCAACAATAAAATAAAAAATATTACAATTTAAAATTAGATAATATTTTTGTTTTTAAATAAGAACCTTTTTTTTTTAAAACGGATTTGAAAAGAAAAATATGTTTCTAGACATTATTATATGCATACGATTAATAAAACGTTTACCAGATAATTTGTCAATCTGCTGTACACCATCTGGCTGCGTATTTGATTGTTTTCCTCCTTTTGGAAACATACAATAATGGCTTAAACATTTGTCAAATCCGTAGCGGTTCTCTGTTTTCAGTAAATAGTTATTACCATTAATTGATTTATAAATGTACATTTTCATTTATATAAGAGTATATTATTTTAATAAAAACAAAAAAAAAAATGTTTTTCGTTATTATTTTTGCGGATTTTTTTTTATAAAATGAAAACGTAAATCCATTAAAGAAATATATTATATACGTGATGTACTGCAATAATCTAAATTAAAAGTATTGGGTACAGTAATAAAGCTTCTGTATTTCATTATTCCCACTCCTCGTAATCACCCAAAATTGATATTTTAATTAAAATGTTAGATTTATTACCTAAATATTTTTCAGCACATTCTAAAAGATAATTCATGTAAGGCTTCGCATACACTAAACAAAAAAGTAATATTTCATATATGCATAACATAAATATGTTTTTAAAATTATTAAAGTACAATCTAAGTGATTCAAATAAAGAGATAAAATTATTGAGGTCAATATGTAGATTAAGACAATCGGTGACACAGAAAAACTTTAGAAATAATTTCATGACGTCAGTAAAGCATAACAAATGACAATATTTTGAAGATGAACAAGCACAATTACCACACATAGAAAAAAGTAAAGAGTGCAGATGACACCATTGAGGGACGATGATTGATAGGGAATTAATTCGGACTTGATTTTTTATAAATTTACCCATTCCCAGCGATAAATGAAAAATAATTGAGCCAGGATATAAAAAGGTCACTAAAACCTGATGCTTTCAAATTAACAATTTAGACCTTACGGTAAACCGAGTCCAAAACCGCAGCAAAGTCCACATAAATTACCTCCATTAGTTTACCTTCACCAAAAGCATTAAGAATGTAGTATAAATAACAATAGTTACATGTAGTATTAGAAAGGCCCGGATAAAATCCGGGATTTTTATTGATTAAAATTGGGTTGACTAAGGTCCGGATAAGACGAAAAATTCAAGTATTTTTGAAATATAGCTCAGAATATGGATTTGTAAGTCATCAGAAACGACAATCGGACTTTTATATATAAAAGATGGTTCTAATTTTCCANTCATGAGATCTACGGATAAGAAACACATATTGAACGTAGATAACAATTTTTATCTTGTTTTCAGAGACTCTCATTGGAAGAGAAGATGCAATTGTTCGGTAAATGAAATCAAAGGAAAGTATTTTTAAGGACAACAAGTTAACATCAATCAGGTTGAAAGAGTATTACAGGTGAAAAATGTTCAAAAAACAGGTTAAGGATCTCTTGTTCGTATGAGCTAGTGACAGAGTCAAGAGAAATCGAATTGCGATTTTCGTTTACGGAATTCCAGATCATTTTAGGATCTTTATATAGAACAGTAAAAAAAAAGTATGAACAAATAATTAATAACCTAAAGGTACCAATAGAAAACTTACAAACAAGTTTTCGACATTCATTTTGGGTACAATAGTGTATTGATTAAAATGTTTTAAATTGTTAAAAATTTTCTAGTTCTCTGCACATTTGTGAAGCATGATAACAAAGGTGATTAACATTTTATAATTACCATCTAAACCATTCAACATTTGGTCCAATAATTTTAATTTTTTACTCATTTCTTCACGAGTTTCCGGATTCTTTATAATATACATAAATCCTAGAAAAAAAAAAATATAGGATTAATTTTACAATAATAGTTTATACTTCTCTATTTTGCTCCTCTGGCTACAATGGTTACACCCATCAACAGTATTAACTCTTGTTTTTCAATTTTTTTTTTATATTATAGTTTAGAGCAAAGTTATCGTAGTCTGGAAATTTCTACACAAAACTCAACTTTAATTTTCCTAGACGTTTTAAAATTTTAAAAATATTTAAGCTATTTTTGAGGTATTTATAGAGAATTCAATATTCAGAGTATTTAGTTAAATTTTAATTGGTAGAAAATCAGTTGGCGAAATTGTAAGACTAAAACAGAAATAATTACAATTTGTTTGAATAAAAATCGTAAATATTACAACCTTTCAAAGCATGTATTACCTTAAATTATTCCGAAACGTTTATCGTTAGCAATAGCATCGTCGCTTTTAGGTTTAAATTAAATAACTTTATACAAGAGAGATGCATCGTCCCTAATATCAGCTCTTTTATTATTTAAAACTACCTAATATGTATTATTGAATTATATAGTCTGAAACCGAATAATAAGTCCATTAAAGTTAATTATTTGTGTATCTATATAATATAACTAAGCGAGTTCTTTAAACAAATTCTTATAGATAAAACTTACGAAAACTTGCGTTTGTTAACAATTCTTCTTCAACTGAAAAATATAAATGACACTTTTGGAAGCTTTTGCCTATTTTGGTTTTGTATCGGTACTGCTGTATACGGAATACAACAACAATTTGAAAAAAAATTAAAAAGCAAAAGTAGTATAATACACATCACCGTATACCTGGAGTAGGTCTTGTAACATGTATTATATAATGATTCATTTACACTAATTTTAGTGCATATTGTTAGTATTGCTTGTCTATATACGTAAACTGTAAATCATTATCGTATTAATATTAAAAGTTTTCCTAATTTACTAACTTATTAAATGAAAACAAATTTATAAGCAAATATGCACGTGATTTCGTGTAAATAGGTATCGGCTTTATTACTGTATAATGTTCTTCACAATGATTGTGTAGTATTTTTAATATTTATGTAGATTTGGTAATATGCCTTACTATCTTGTAGAATTAGGTACAATGATATTTCTATGATGATTTTTTATTCTTTTAATTTATTGTAAAACAGCAAATTTAGTATTATAGTCTTAATTATGGTTCAATAAGGATGTTGTTTATTTTTTTTTTTCTGTGGACTCTGGTTGAAATTACCAGAGAACACGATCCGATTTTTCCGTGTAGCACTTTTAATGAGAGGAAATAGGTATGGCGAGTTACTAAAGGGTGTCAGACTATGAAGAAATATATTATTAAAATATAAGGCATTTTTTTTTTCTGATGAAACCATTTTCTTAGTTATTTAAAATGATAGCAATTTTTCTAAAATTAACTCTCACTGTGAAGGTACTCCTTAAAGTACCCAGATAGTAGTTTTTTGATTTTCTAAAAAGTTTTCTCATCAAATGCTAATCATTGTCAACTATACTCAGATCAGAATCGTTTATTCGTTAAGCAAATATTTATCGTTGCCTACATATATACATTAAATTACCTATTACAATAGCTGCACCCATCCATATTATCTTTGGAGGGCTTTTTAATTTTTTTTTTAAGTTACAAATTATGTAAATTTCAATGAGAACATTATTATGGAACATTGTGGTCTTTCGAAGGCTATGAGTTATGAGAACTACATCCATATATATTTGGGTTTCATAACAGATAGCAAGCATGTGTTTTATTCTATTTTACATGGCCATACAAATGGGTTTAGTCTGTCAATGTTTTTAGGAGTATAAATAAGGATTCTTTTATGGACGGTACATATAGGTCTTGTCGGTATGCTTGTATGTTACATCGAGGAATAAAATCTGGTGAACATGAAAATATTATATATTTGCTAGAACCTACACCTGTACTTATTTATGATCATGGTACATGAAGGGAAATTGTAACGAATTTTCTTTACTTACCGTAATTCAAATATAGCCATACAAAAGATGATAATCCACTGCGCTTCACCACTATAAAAAAAAAAATGTTGTGACTACACAATCGAGCTGTGGGGTTAAAATATTGTACAAATTAGGTGTATTTAAATTTATATATTAAATAATTATTATTTATTATTAAATTAAATTGAAATATTGTTTATAAACAGTTGTTATGATAATAATTATAAAGATTTATTTGTCTGACAAATAGACGTAGTCGATTATTCTAGTTCATATATTGGTAAATAAGTATTGTAAGCCATTATTATCATTGGTAGACTCACTATCTGTTCTACTTTTCTACCTAAACCTCCGAACCATAAAAAATGGACAGTCTTACAAAAAATTGTAGAACCTAACTTTAAATTTCATTGAAATTTTATTATTACATAAACCATCTGACGCTTCAGTTAATTTTATCCCACTATACTTAAAATTAAATTCCACAAACTTATCAAAGCTATATATATTTTTTTTTTTTTAAATAATTCTATGTACTTCATACTTTTATACACATGAATAACGACACCGCTTACTTCCGTTATCTTTCTTATCTTATTCCTTTAAACTCATACTTAGTTTTGATTATACCTATCATTAATCTGTTTCCTTCGTGTATTACTTGGCATTATACATGACTATATTGAACTTATTACTGATTATTTTTATCAAAGATACATCATGTGCTAACAATGTGTATCATGCACTTTAATTCACAATAAAAACAAAAACTTATGAATTAGAAAAATATTCAAATACAAATACTTACATGAAAAACCAAGGTATTTTATATTGTCTGTTAAAAAAATAACAGCAATAATTAAAAGGTGTATTTTAAAACTCTTTAATTATTTGGTACTCAATTAAAATCATTAATGGTAAGGATTTCTACACATATCGAGGCCGACTTAATCGACTGTTTGACTGTTCGACTCATTGTTTCTATATATTTCATATTCATTATCGTTATTTCATATTAGACTATTCATTAATTTCAATAAGTATTTTTCTTTAAAAATATTATGGGTATAAAATGACGTTTGTGTATACACTTACCTAATACTGGTAATCACCAAATAAGTTGTTAGCAGACGCAAAAAATTGTCTTACCTTGACATCGGTTAACTAAAAAAGAATGAACAATAATTTTAAAAAAGTATTTACTTCCAAGAGTATATCAATGTGTAGGTAGAACTGGTATAAGTTATAATATAATTTATACACATTAATTATTAATAAATTATTGTTAATTTACGGCATTTAAAAACAAGTTTAACCGAACCTCAAACTTCACATTCGTTCATTATACATAAGTGTTTGAATATACTATACCCACTACTTGTGTACACTTTTTATGGCTCCATCCGTACTAAATTATCCCAAACTCGAGAATCGTTTTTTTTTTTTAAACGAAATCGAAATAATAACATTTGGAATTATTTCAGCATTGCCGTGAAAAGAGGGTTTTTTTTAGTTTTGTACAGATCATACAAAATTAGAATTATACCATGGATATATGTTCGGAGCATATTGGTGTTAGTATCCAGGATATGTGTGTTGGAAGTGGCAATTTTTAATTCCTGCTCCTACCATTTAATTTCCTATATTTCATTCATTGCTCATATCTCATAAAAAGATGTATATTTGGTGTACGAAATACGAAAAAACTGCCTTGGTTGATGTACAAAGGTTTGTGTCGTTAACAAATAATATTTCAAATTCGATAAATACAATAATTATTCATCTCACTAACTTTCATCATCAGATCCAAAAGCGGTTGTGCACCATTCCTTAAAAGTTTTGAATTCATCTGTAGCTAGAAAAATTAAACGGGTTACTATATTATCTTGTATGAAATATTATAATCAAAACATAAGTTTTTAAGATAATATAATATTATACATATTTTCATTGTCAAAATCCATAATCTATACTTACTTACATATCAACAGTTATTAACATAGTGACAGTGAATTGGACAAATAAAAATTCAAAAACAATTTTTATTGATATTTTTATACAGTTTAGCTAATAAAGGTTTTATGCCAGGCTCAATGAGTTGACATATATATAGAATTCGGTATGTTCAGTAACCCAGGAACTCTATAACCCAAAATTGGTAATAAAACACTAACGCTAAAATTTTGCTAAAAAATGTATAATGTTATTAACCAGGGTATACGAATAATGTGTGAAAATCGTCGCTTATCTGTTAAAATCTACGTTCCGTAGTAGTACTATTTATATGTTTACAACAATACTTACTCTTAAACATTTCATCGCTAATAAGAGACATAAAATATTGCAATGCGTAATCTGAAAAATATAGTAATTCAGATGCATTTCTGTTTGTGGTTACAATGTATAAATTGAATTCATTTAAATAATTAAATTATTTTAAAATTATTAAACAAAAAAAAAAAAAAAATGATTTATGAACGCTATTTATTTTACAACAACGCAACGAATTACAAAATTTGTTTTAAAAATATTTGTACTGCTGTCTCTTTTTTTTTTTGATTTTAAACGAGTTTAAATAGATTATAAGCCATTTTCAATGAATATACGATTCCAATCGAATGTTCCCTAATATATAAAAAAAAACAACTTACTGTATGACTTCAATGTTTTGATGCCTGTAAGTTGGGTTGAAATACTTTTATTACAATACAAAATTAAAATATATACTTAATGTATCATAGCTTACGATCGAATAAAATATTAATGATTTGATAAAAACCCAAACGATAAAATAAAACTTTTATTTTTTTGTATACCGATCACCAATTTTTTCTTTGTAATTTTTTTAAAAATTTAATAGTTCGTTATTCTTCAAGTAATATATATAAAAAAAAAAAAAAAAACGTAATCTTTTTTATTTCCGGAATTATTACAATATTAAATAATCTTTCTTATTTAATAGAAAATAATATCTCACAGAAATAATTATATTGTTTTATAAATTTGTTTCGAAATTTAGTCCATCCAGGAATTATATCCCACTTAAATATATAAATCAAGATTGTTTGAATATTATAAAATGTCAGATTTGCTTACTTAAAAACTTGAATCCGAATTTTAAATTTTGAATAGGATCTTCACCTAAAAATAAAAAAATCTCGCATTTCTACCAGTATACAAACCAAAAATACACACATGGTTATGAATAATGAAAAAATATTTATATGGTTTTATTAAGAACGACGTTAATTTAAAAACTTAAATAATATATAGTGTATAACATATATGTAAATATAATCTCAATTAATTCGCTGAAATTATAATAATAATGAAAGTCTAACCACCTATTTAAATACTCATATATATATATAGATTTAAAATTAATAAATTCAATAAAGAGCATTTCAAATTGAGCTGAAATGTTGTTTAAAATTATATGAAATTATATTATGTAAATAGGAAAGCTTTTTGAAATTCGTTGATTTATCACAAATTAAAAAATAAGTAAATTGGATGCTTAAGGAACCACAGGACTTAAACGTTACATATTACCTACTGTTTATAAGCTTTAATAAAAACCGTACACTTACTATGATAAAATAGTAATAATTGATCTACGGAAAACAAAATTTAAATGTATATTTTAACAGCCGTCCATAATGTAACATTGATAATGATTGTTTTGTTCGATAATTAAATTGTTTAAAGTAAAATATTTATATTGATATCCTACCGTTACATTCCTTTATTCTTTTCTCTATGGATAAAAAAATAAAGCGAATTACTATAACGTACATAATTTTATTCAATTTTATTAAATAAAGGAGTCAGACATAATTATTACTTGACTGAATATTCAATAATTATCTTTCAAGCGACTTGTTTAAGAAATCAAACAAATGATAAAGTATGAATACTTATTTATCGTTTAATATATTTTTTCGTCAATCTTACACGTTTTTATTCGTGTATTTCGTCGAACAACGTGTTGATTAAGTGGTACTGCACAGAAGAATTTAAAGGGGATTTTAAAAATTCATTATTAAAATTTCACTTATATAAATCGATATGAACAACTCTATTTGGCATAATGTTTTTAAATTTATAAAGGTAAATACTTAGTACCTTTTCGATAGTAAATAGATTAATCGGACATTAATTGTTTATATAAAATAATGTAATGAATAAAAAAATTCGGTTACAGGAAAATGGGACGAAATACTCATAGATAGAAATAAATTGAAGAATATTAAATAAATTCGGCCCTGCGATAGTAGTCTATGAGCTCCGTGGCTCCATGGACACTTTTTTTATTAATTAAAGTCAATCATTTATTACATTCTTAGTTCCATTTGTATACTTGAATTCAATATTATTTCGACCGCGCCAACGTATTATTTTAAACTTTAAAATTTTGAACTACTTATGAATCTGCATATTTTGTGTCGTAGTCAAAACGAGATTAGATGATGAAAGTCGGTATTTCGTCCGTTTTACTTGCACTATAATGTAGTATGTTTTTTTAATACCCAAGTAGCTTTTATAATTTCTTCCGCCATTACTTGTTACATATACACCATCCAAAAATACGCCAAATTGTGTCGGTATCTTGAAACTTACCATAAATATATGAGGGACAATTCCTTTTGGATTTTTTTTGGAATGCTTCATCAACAAATAACGAATACGATCTTTTTAGCTGATCTATCAAAAACAGTAAACGAAATAGCAACAAAAGCATCTTACATGGTCAGTTATCGTCTAGTTCAGGCTGGTAAAGCTCACACAATCTTTGAAACTTTCATTAAACCTTGTGTGACTGATATTGTTAGTTGAATGTTATATGTAAAGTCAGTTAAACAAATTAATACCATTTCACTTCCCAACGATATAGTTAGAAGCGTGGATTTAACGATGAATCATTTTACATAAAATGTGAATTAAAATATCCTCATAAATGTAATAACTTTTCTTTCCAAATGGACACATTTACTGAACTTGCTGGATTAGCTGTATTTGTTAGGTATAAATATTAAACTTTTGTTTAGGAAATACCTCTTATTATGTCCGACTTAATCCACTTATACTTATCCACTTATATATTCAAAATTGAAAAAATTGATTTCGGATAACTGTATTGATATTTTTACAGATGGGACGAAGGCAATGGTTGAAAAAACTGCTTGCGTGGTTTCGCGAATTAATGAATTAACAAAAATTTTAATAATACAAATTGCAAGCTGTCGCCGTAAAAAAATGCCAATAGCTCTTAAAATTGTCTTCGAGGACTGCCTAGTAAAGATGATAAATTTTGTAAAATCTCGAACATTGAGCACAATACTGTTTTCAATTTTGTATGAAGATATGAAGATAAAACACTTGTACGCTTACTTGAATTTGCGCAATGAATAGTTGGTTTTGTTCACTGAACACCTATTAAATTTACAATTCAAACTTATCGATAAAATTTGGTTATTTTGACTTAGTTATTTAGCTGATATTTGCATAAAATGAAATGAAGTAAAATTATCAATACAAGCTCCATGGACACTTTTTTTATTAATTAAAGTCAAATATTTATTACATTCTTAGTTCCATTTGTATACTTGAAGTCAATATTATTTCGACCGCGTCAACGTATTATTTTAAACTTTAAAATTTTGAACTTCTTATGAATCTGCATATTTCGTGTCTTAGTCAAAACGAGATTAGATGATGAAAGTCGGTAATTCGTCCGTTTTACTTGCACTATAATTTGATTTAATTTTTTACAATCTAAAAATTGTTTTCATCCAATAAGTCGTAGTTTATCGACTCTCCTTCTCAACAAAAAATGCCTTTATTATGGTAAAAATTTTAGTAAGTATTAAGTTCCTATACAATTTATTATTAAATACCCTTTGATCCTTACAGAACACAA
>CABPRJ010000611.1:0-10149 GCA_902439185.1 Cinara cedri
TTTTTTTTTAATGGTCCTTACATATGTCATTTGTATGGCCTATTCAAGTGGTTCGTCATCAATGAAATAATATTTAGGTATGATCAACCTATTCTCGTTGGTTTTTTAGTTTTAATTCAGTTAAACATATTCCTAGTCACTTTTTAATAGAAAATTGTATTATAAATTATTGTAATAATAAGTGGTAAAAATTAAGGACGTCCTTTGCCGATGGGGACGTGATAAGCCACTTTTCTATATATACTTATGTCTACCTATAAACAACGATAAACAAATGCTTACAAAAAAACGATTTCGAGCGGAGTTTCGTAAGATAAATTGGAAAAGCATCAACTTTTTCAGTTTTCCACATTTTCTGAAAAAACGTGTTTAAAAATCGAAAAATTAACTTCTTAAAAAACATTTCTACACCGATTTACTTTCGGAAAAAGTTATTCACGTAAAAACTGGATTATGACTTCTAGTAGAAAAAATTATCCCCAAAAAATAATTAACATTTTTGTAAAACCATAAGCTTCTTCGCCTCTACTCAGAATCTAAGAGAATGTAACTTTTAGTAATTTTTTTTCTATGAAAGTTTTAAGATCAAATTTTAATGAAAGTCGTACATAAAACACGACATGCATATCATGTATAAACGAACTTCTTCAGTATCGTTTTTCAATATCATTGGTGTATTGCTGCGATTTAAATTTACGAACTTTATATATTCTACTTTTTTAAATTCCAACTTACAATAACAGTATGACTTCTTCTTCTGGTTGTTCCATTTCAAAATATTAATGGCGAGAAAGAAAAAATGTAAACAAGGAACTTAAACCTATTTCTCTCTTAAAAACATTTGAGCCATTTTTGAGCTAGTTTAAATTTGCGTGTACTTTACTTCATTTTTTGTTGGTAGGTCCTCTCTGAATAAATTTTTAAAAATTGTTAGATTTAACTGAATAACTTGAACATTTAACAGGAGATTTGTTATTTGTCGTACTTCNGTGTTTTAATAACACATTTTGACGAAAATCGTAAATATTTCGACCAAAACATGTTAAACCGAACTTTACTCCGGATTTTTTTAGCAGTGGATTTTCATTGCTTACAGGTATAAATTAAAAAATTAATTTCTCAGAACGGCTTTCTGAATGCATTCACTCAAATTTTCAATTTTAAGGTTTAGTTCTGCCTGAATCGTATTTTCTTTCACTGTTTTTTTATAGTGGTGCAATCTTTGTTAGTATATTATTAAAATTTACTATTAAGGAAATAAACTTATTGCACTGAAGCATGTTTATAATTAGTTGATGACAATATCATCGCATAATGAAATACGGCCTTTTGCACTAAAATAATTAGAAATATAACGTACAAATAACCATAAGGTATTAAATATCAAAAACACTCTTCTTAACAATTTACCTATTTCAATAAATAGGTACTGACATGTACCTTCTTGTACTGATATTGGTATCAATTACTGAAGACGATAACCGGCCAATGAGACCGTGACGGTTTTCGCCAATTCAGCCTTGAAATTTTACTTCCAGCAAACGTAAAGAAAATTAAATTCTATAGAAAAATAGAAAAGAAAAACCTTATACAATGTAATTTAGTTAATTCCTGCAGTATATATCCGTAAGCTATTACCAACTGTTCTGAGATAAGGTCTGTGTTGTATTATTTGATAAACATATATAGAACGTTTTATTAATTTGTAAATAAAAATAATTTGCAATTCGATTATAACAAATTTGAACTTAAAACGCTTATAAAAAAATAATGACTAAGCTCAATTTTTTTTCGATGTAAAACTTTTATGAAGAGTCTTAAATTAAATATTCAATCATTTCAGGTAATCACTGATACCTAGGTATTTACTAGAAAAATAAGTTCCATAATATGAATATAAATAACTAACTTCACGTCTTTAGTAAAACGGTGGGAAATGATAAGAGGTCGGTGCTTGGAGGTACATTAGGAAGGTCGTTTTTCGATTTCCTAAAAGGTTTTCTCATAAAATTTAAAAAAAAAAATAATAAACCGAGGAATTTACAAAATATATTACTTAAATATTTTTCCCGTGCACAAATTTTCTACCAGTAATTTGCTTCAACTAACAATAATAGCAATATTTCTAAAAGGAACTTTCACTAGGAAGGTAATTTAAACCGGTAATTTTTTGATTTTTCTTAAGAATTTCCTATTAAATTTAGATAAAACATAGGAAATCTAGGAAAAACTTATGAAAACAAAATGTTTTATTGTTGTATGTTGAATGTGTAATGTTCTTAAAAACAAATATAGAAAGCCTATTTTATTATTAAATAATAAAATTACATGTATATTGTTACCAAAGAATCATCATCAATTGACGTCCGCTCAGAATCGTTTTATTTTTTCTTACAGGTTTCTTATATTAATTTATCTATAACAGTAGCTGCACCCATCATCATTATCAAAGGACGTCTTTTTATTATTTAATTGACTTTTCAAAAAAAATTTGTAAAAAAAAAAGAAAGGGGGTTGCCTTTACCTCCCTCCCCTCAAATTCGCCTCTGGAGTAATGTGTTTTTATTTTTATTTTTACAGGCAACCATTTCATTCGTTGCGGCCGTTTTAATGATTCAACATGCGTCATGTTATCCGGTTCATGGTATGATGCATTCGCTGTCACATGTGTTGGCCGGGGATCATCACCACAGCAGTAGCGTTCACGGACACGGACACATGAATACCGTAGCCGTCGCTCACGACATGAGCGATCATGTGCATGTTGTGGAACGCCCAATCGGCCATCATAGAGTCGGTTATGGAGAGTATGACAACCATCAAATGCACATGCAGGGCGGATACGGATACGGATACGGCGATGGTTATAATACCGGACATGGCATATCCAACATTCACACCCATCAGGTCTACGAGACACCAACCCACCACCAATCTCACTATTACTAGACATCCACACAACATGATGATTTATATGGCTAATACCCTACAACAAAATTTGAATTATTCCAGGAACAACAATACGAAAGCACATAATTAAAATACTCGCACATTGCTCCTAAGCGTATTCTCGTATGTAAACATATAATTGTGATTTGAATATTAGTATGAATTGTAATAATGATATTATGTTATTTTATATGTCGTTTTTAAATTGTATTGCAAAAACACCAAATATAACCGATTATCTATGTTGATTGAAAACTGCATCGGCGGATTTGTGTTTTAAATTGATGAATCACGGTGAAAACCGTGACAATCGTTTTACCGAATTAAATGATGCATTTTTCAAATATTTATACAGTAAACTATACCAAAGAAAAAATTGTGTCTCGTTTAATTCAAAATATAATTTATATGAAATGGCGTATTGTAATATATTATACATGAGAGCATTTATTGTAAAAACTCTTAAAAAAAAATCAAAAAATTTACCTTTTTAAAGTACCACCACAGTCAGATTTTGTTTTAGAATATGTGCTAATGTAATAATTTGGGGCAAAATTGCTAGTAGAAAAGTTGTCCACAGAAAAGCGAAAAGAAAGCTCTGATATGAATGGATGGAAGCGGCCACAGTTTTCGGTGAGTAGTTGGGAAGATAGGATACATAAGGTTATTTCATTTATGTCTGTAATCAACAATAAACTANTGTTTGACGAAAGACGATTCCGAACGCAGTACGGTAATACACTCGGTAATATTACAAGATGAAATACACTATATTTCTATCATAAATATTGCTCCTATGTTTAAAGAGATCTTTTTTGTTGAATTTTGTTGATGACCAAAGGAGTGGATTTTTGATTATCTTTTAAGTTTGATTAATAATTGAACAAAATTAAAATATATGTAGAAAAACGGACAAATTTACGAAAGTTATTATTAAATTATTAAATTAATTTAAATTTTGTTTCCAAATGTTTTTCAGTTTAATGTATTCGTAAAAACTTGCATTTTGAACAAAAAACTTTTTTTTTTTTCCAAAAATAGTAAAATTTTCAAACTATTTGAGGTTTTTAAAGATATTAAATTGTGAGAAAATTTGTATTTGCTAAGTACTATCTAAAAAAAAAAAAATCCTTAGTTTTAACAAAGATGGTTGTATATTTGATATAATGTTCATTAAAAGTTTTAAATTTGATTTCAAAACGCTTCTTAAAAAAAAAAAAATCGTCAGATGATTTTGGAAATTTTACCACGTCTAGATAATTACAGTAAGAGTATAATAATACTCTTACTGTAATTACTAAGTTTCTCTACGTGTATTTATAACCCAAATACAGAAAAGAATTCTCAAATTTAAAATTCAAAAGTGGCTCAAAAGTTTTGACGTTTATACTGTCAAAAAGTATAGCAAAAAAGGCAACAAAAAAAATTTGTTGTGATTTTTTGATTAAATCATTTTTTGTGGTAGAAAACGTTTTATGTTTTAAGTCATAAAGGAAATACGAATATTTTTAAATGACTTATAACAAGTAACAAAACTTAAAAATATTAAAGCATTATTTTCTTAAATTTTCAATTTCTTTATGTTTATACTGGTTATTTTTCCAGAAAACCGCTTGTAAAATCAAAAATTTACCTCTGAATACTTTGTACTTATGAAATGTTCGAATTTATAGAATAATTATAGGATTTTAGCCTTTCAGAAGAGAAAAACAAATCTATCATAACTCTAAAATTCATAAAATTTCCCAAATTTATATATTATTTTTCACAATTATCTAATTCCGAAAACATTTTCCATTTTCTCAATTTTGTTGAAGGTTAGAAACACTAAATTTTTCTTTTTTCTTAAGAACTCAATTAAAGGGCACCTCGAATATATTAAACATATCGAAGGTGTTTACATTTCTGCTAATGGTTTCAAACCAGTGACGTTAAAATTTTGTCGAGTTATGTAGGTTTAGCTGAATTTATGCAGGTGACAAAAATTCTTTAAGTACCTATATGTTAATCAAATACAGTTGAATGTATAGTTTTATGAAAAACCTATAATTTATACACATTTGATAATGTTATTGGGTATACAAAGTGCTCGAACTGTAAGAATATAAGAAGAGGAACTATAAAATGTAAAAATTAAAAAAATGGAGGGTCCTTTGTGGTTATTGTACTCAATTTAGAGAGTCTTTTTTAAACCATATATGTCAGTATATAAACTGATTTGTTTCAGAAATAACACTTTGATAATAAAATTTAAGTTTTGATTTTAATAGGAAATGTTGTTAATTTGGTATACTGGAGAAAATATATTTCGATTTTCCAGGTTAATAATTTACGAGAAATTGATTTTGGCAATTTTTAGCTAGTTTGAGTTTTATATTTTTTATTTGTTAAAATTTATTTTGGCCTAGCGAAAGTACTCGTCAATTTACTATTGCTTTTCATAAGTTTGAATGAGTGATAAAAAAAACATTTAAGATTAATGTAGTAATTTGGTAATTATAATCTGAAAAACTTTAAAATTCCATAAAAAAAAAAAAAAAACATAAATACACATAAAAGAGTTATTCGAGTTGGCTTTTTTTTAAAAAATAATATCTTTTGTCTGTAGCTATGGTTCCTCGATTTTAAATTTATTGTATTTAAAAAAATTTAAGAATCTATTTGATAATATATATTTTGAACCAACAATTTGGAGTTGACAAATGACAAATCGTTAATTATCTAAACATTTCCGAAGATAATATTTATTTGAATTGTTTTTATTACCACGTAATTATTTTAATCATTCACAAAATATGAATTAAAAAATTTAAAATAATGAGTTACACTCAGTATCCTTCGAACCCTCGGGAAATTGTCATCGTCGTCATGAACATTGTTATGAGAGCGTTATCGCAAACAACGATATTGTTTGCGAAAAATACCGAAAATAATTTTTTATTATTATTATTATTATTATTATATATCCATTCCGCTTATCACACTAACCCTATAAAAACGGCCGGCAATAGGGTATAGGTACTGTAGTCGATGTTCAGCTAACCTTGTCTTCCAATCGACGTGAATTATTCTTATATTCTAGACTTCAACACTTTTCACCATGAAATTTTACATGACGGTTAGTTATAAATCTTTATGTATATTATTATTATTATTTTATAATGTTTATTAATATAATTAGTTCGAGTTGGCGAAAAGATTTATTTTGTAGCTAGCCTAATTTTGGAGTTTAATAATTTTTGTTAAATGCGATAAGTTTAGAATAATGATTGCCGTACATATACATATATAAGTTAAAAAGGTAACATGACTGGAATTCACATTTTTGCTTTTTTTTTTTATAGCCATTGGTATATTTTATTTTAAATATGTAGGACATTGCATACATCCTTAGTTTAATGGTTTTCATTCAGTTAAACATAATCTTAGAGACTTTTAAACAGAAATCTTATAATTACCTTTTTTAAATTAGGTAAAATTTTCAAAATATATTTTGCGCCATTTTTTTATAGCCTTTCTTTTTTACGAAAATTGAATTCATACATTTCAAAGTGATATATTTCAAAAGAGGGGTTTGGCCTGCATTAAGTGTTAAAAGTATATCAGAAAGGATTTCTGAATGCATTCACTGAATTTTTCAATTTTAATGTTTTGTTGTGCCTGAATCGCAATTTTTTTCACTTTTTTTTATAGTGGTGCAATAATTGTTACTGTATTATAACTATTATATAACTAAAACGAATCTTATATCAAATATTCAAGACTTCACGTCTTTAGTAAAACGGTGTGAAATTTTAGGAATAATATTTCCCCCCACCATTACTTGACATTTTGAAATATTTGTACTAACATACAGGGAAATTTATAAGTATGCCCTACGATCAACCCGTTGTGTAATAAAATTATTAGATGATTGTGAATTACAATAATTTATATTTATAAGTGTAAAGAAAAACGATATTTTCGAATACTTAGATTTTTTACAACACCTAAAGAGTATCCAGTAACAACACTAACAATACTAACTTGATTTTTCAAATGAGAACCTACATGAATTAATGCAATTTGTCAATCAGATAATAATTTTGTAAATGTTGATGTATTTTAATTGAAAATTAAACGAAAAATATCTAAAATATTTAATTTTAAATACTAAAGGATAATTGAGCAATGCTCAACAATTTTCACGTGTATTATCTAACATCTATATAAGTTTTACAAACACATTATGTAAATAATAATAGTTTTGAAAAATTATCCTTATTCCCGCCCTCCCATGACAAAATTATTTGACTGTCATATAATGAATATGTGCATAGCCGATATAAATATCCATAATAACACACGAGATCAATAATACAAGTATCACATTGAAGCCACTTGTCTAGAGAATAATAATAAAAGTCAATGGAGTAAATGTCAGGTCACTAGAAATTATTTTCACTGAATTTCAAGTAAAAAAATAAAATCGATATCAACAGAAAATTGTCTGAAAACATTCTGGTTTTTGGAAAAAAACATCTGGAAATCTAGGAAAACGTAGGAATATAATAATCAATAAAACAAAATCTAAAGCCTATTTTTTATTATTTTATAATAAAATGACATGTGTAATGTTGACAAATCATCATTATCATCTGAACTACTTTCACAATCGTTTTATCGATTTTTACAAGTTTCTTACATTAAATGATCTATAATAGAACCTTCAACTGTCCATTATCGTAGAACGTTTTTTTTTATTATTATTTTATTTATTTTTGTAAAAAAAAATCTCTCAAGGGCAATTGCCCTTATCGCTCTCGTTTCAAAAGGGTCTCAAGTTTAATCTGTTTTTATTTTATATTTTTACAGATAATAATTTCATTCGTTATGGCCGTTGTAATAATTCAAAATGCGTCATGCCATACGCCTGATGATGAAATTGATGAACCTTCGTTGACACATGAGTATACCCCTAATAATCGCCTCAGAAATAGGAATCACAATAACAACGCGGGAACCATAGCCAACGTTCACGTTAACAAGAATGAAAAACAAGACGATCATCAACGCGATTTTCGCGATCAAGTACATGATAAGGAACGCTCACCCAACCATAACGCAGTTGGTTATGGAGAGCATGAGAACAGAAAGATATACACCCAGGGTGAAAACAGTAGCGAAAACGGCGAAGTTTATGATCACGTTAATAATAGGATAAACGACGTTCGCAGAAATTACGTCGACCGCACACCAATCCACCCCATGGATCACTATATCTAGAATCCCATATCACGTGTTGATTTATATGGCTAATACCTTACAACAAAATTTGAATTATTCCAGGAACAACACGAAAGCACATAATTGAAATACTCGCACATTATTCCTAAGCGTATGCTCGTATATAAACATATGGTTGTGATTTGAATATTAATATGAATTGTAATAATGATATTATATTATTTAATATGTCGTTTTTTAATTGTATTGCTTAAACTCCAAATATACCGATTATCTATGTTGATTGAAAACTGCACCAGCGGATTTGTTTTTCAAATCGCAAATACCGTGATAAGCGTTTTTTCGAATAAAACTATGAATTTTTCAGATATTTTTACAGTAAACTTTATCAAAGAAAAATTCGTGTCTCGTTTAATTCGATATATAGGTTATAAAAAATGGGCGTATCGTATTATATTATTCATTTGAGAGCATTTATTGTGAAAACTCCTCGGAAAATCAAAAAAATTACCTTTTTAAAGTACCACACCAGTCACATTTTTTTTTAGAAAATGTTCTATTATATTAGTTTGGGGCAAAATTTCTAGTAGAAAATTTGTCCAAAAAAAGGGAAAAGAATTATCTGTTACTGGGGATGGAAGAGGCCACGGTTTTAGGTGAGTAGTTGGAAAGCTAGGATACATAAGGTTATTTTTATTTATATCTATAAGTAACGATAAACCATTTCTAGATGAAAAACGAGCGCAGATCGGTAATACATACTTTGAAGTGTCGTATTTATTTTATGATTTTCGTATAAATTTGATCTCAAAACACTTGTTAAAAAAAAAAAAAACAAGAATCGTCAAATGATTTTGGAAATTTTACCATGACTAGATAATTATGTATTAAGTGTTATTACGAAGTTTCTCTACGTGTATTATAACCGAAATACAGAAAAAAAATTCCCAATTTTAAAATTCCTTTTAAATTCAAAAGTGGCTCAAAAGTTTTGACGATGATACCGTGAAAAAGTATATCAAAAAAGCAACAAAAAAGGTGTTTTGTTATTTTTCGATTAAATAATTTTTTCTGGTTAAAAACTTCCTTGTTTTTATAAAATAATGAAATCGTGAAATTTTAAGTTTTCCTACGTTTTTTCCCCACTTAAGTGCTTTCATTAAAAAAGTGGGGACAAAAATTAAAAATTGATATTTTATAACACGATTAAGACAACTTGAGCTTTCAGAAAAAGTACCACATATAATGATTGGAGAAAGTTTATTAAGAAAAAACGTGTCCATATACTAGAAGAACGAAAAAAAAAAAAAAATATTTTAGTAAACCTTAAGCTTCTTCGCTCCACTCGGTATCTAAACCATAATAAACATTTGCTTGTATAAAAAGTAATGATTTATAAAATATTCATTAGTTGGTTAGAAGTGGATGAAAATCAGAAATCAATTGATACAAAAAATAATGAAAAAAGTTTTTTCTGATTTTTACATAATTAGGTTTGTAGTATGTATTTAATTTTTCGACATTTTGATCAATTAGGTCTTTCATTTGGTTTTTCGACTGAATGTAATATTAATAGATACATTTTAGAAGAACTTTGTTGGATGAATACATATTATGATCTAAAAACCAATATGGTTTCAGACCAAGTATAAGGCACAGAGGATGCTCTTCATTATACCACATAATTTATTTACAATAACCCAGATTAAGATTGGGCAAAGATAGCTGTTTTCTTAGACTTGGCCAAATCTTAGGGAAGAAAAGTTTGAACTTGCATCCCTAAGATTGAAATTATATATATTTTACAATTCGGCTCTATAGAATTATTGACATTACATATAATATATCTGAATAAGGTCAGAACTTCAATAAGCTATAATGAAATGTACTTATTAATTGTTCGTAATTTATAGAATAACTATAGAATTTTAGCCTTTCAGAAGAGAAAAACAAATCTGTCTTAACTCTAAAATT